>JBBKCR010025645.1:0-11849 GCA_037577295.1 Ladigesia roloffi | reverse complement strand
TCAGATCAGTTCTGCGTGTAACAGTATCAGATCAGTTCTGTGTAACAGTATCAGATCAGTTCTGCGTGTAACAGTATCAGATCTGTTCTGTGTGTAACAGGATCAGATTAGTTCTGTGTGGAACAGTATCAGATTATTTCTGTGTGGAACAGTATCAGATTAGTTGTGTGTGTAACAGTATCAGATCAATTCTGTGTGTAACAGTATCAGAACAGTTCTGAGTGTACCAGTATCAGATTAGTTGTGTGTGTAACAGTATCAGATCAGGTCTGAGTGTAACAGTATCAGATTAGTTGTGTACCAGTATCATATCAGTTCTGTGTGTAACAGTATCAGATTAGCTCTGTGTGTAACAGTATCTGATCAGTTCTGTGTGTAGAAGTATCAGATTAGTTGTGTGTGTAACAGTATCAGATCAATTCTGTGTGAAACAGTATCAGATCAGTTCTGCGTGTAACAGTATCAGATCAGTTCTGTGTAACAGTATCAGATCAGTTCTGCGTGTAACAGTATCAGATCTGTTCTGTGTGTAACAGGATCAGATTAGTTCTGTGTGGAACAGTATCAGATTATTTCTGTGTGGAACAGTATCAGATTAGTTGTGTGTGTAACAGTATCAGATCAGTTCTGTGTGTAACAGTATCAGAACAGTTCTGAGTATACCAGTATCAGATTAGTTGTGTGTGTAACAGTATCAGATCAGTTCTGAGTGTAACAGTATCAGATTAGTTGTATACCAGTATCATATCAGTTCTGTGTGTAACAGTATCAGATTAGTTCTGTGTGTAACAGAATCTGATCAGTTCTGTGTGTAGAAGTATCAGATTAGTTGTGTGTGTAACAGTATCATATCCGTTCTGAGTGTAACAGTATCAGATTAGTTCTGTGTAACAGTATCAGATTAGTTATGTGTGTAACAGTATCAGATCAGTTCTGTGTGTAACAGTATCAGATTAGTTCTGTGTGTAACAGTATCAGATCAGTTCTGTGTGTAACAGTATCAGATTAGTTCTGTGTGTGTAACAGTATCAGATTAGTTCTGTGTGTGTAATAGTTTCAGATTAGTTCTGTGTGTAAAAGTGGTTGATACTGTGTGAGCTGGTGAGGAGGTGGGTGCCAGATTCCTCCTCGGTTCCTCCAGACATTGTTTGGATTGTGAAACTCCATCAGCAGCTCCTGATTTAATTAATGAAGAACTGATTGAGTCCAACCAGAATTCTAATTGAACTACAGTAATACTGGAGATCCATTAATAACTCACTGATGCACTGCAAGCCTTTATGGGCATTTTACATACAGAGTGAAAGCCTATATGAGCAATTGAAATCTTCACACAAGGAATTCTGTCAAAGTTTGTTGTGAAATCATTAATAAAACGAGCAAGGCGTTCATATTTTAAACTAAAAACGTTTTTTACTCTCTGAAGAGAAGCTTCGGTCCACACTAAAGTATATTGACTATTCTCTCACATGTGAACATGCCACAGTTTGAAGGAGGACCCAGACAGTGTCTGATAAACAATCAAGCACGTACAGGTTGTTCTCTTCTAGCACAGACATTTCGATAAGGCGAAAGCGAATCTAAGTATTATGACCTCATCTGGTCTCAGAAGGGGTCTAGAAGGGGTCATGCTGTATTCTTCTATTATAAAACTGAACATAAACTCATGTTTTACGGTATAACATTATTAGTATTTATTCCTTTTAGATTTATTTAACATATTTGTTCATTTAAATATTCAAATTAATTGGAGAAACCCCAGTATTGACCTAAACCCTTTTTAAATAGTACTTTTGCAACTTCTTGAGACTTTTGCACATTACTGCAATAAAAAGCAGAAACATTCACTTCTATAGGGGCACCTGGTTCTGCACCAATATGTATAGATTGTTCAGGGCATGTTTCAGAACACATCATATCGGAAACAAACTCAAAAGTGCATCTCAGGGCAAGAAGAGAATGAAATGTTATAAAAAAAGTAGGATATGTGCATTTCAAATCAAACCCAGCATATGGAATATTAGCATATTTTCTTTGATTAGCATCTGAAGGTGTTATCCTGGCCAGCGTCTAAGTGTGATTCGCACACACACACGCACACACACACACACACACACACACACACACACACACACACACACACACACTTGGTCCTTTCACCAGTAATGCATATTCATTATGTAAGTCCTATTACAATGACAATAGAGTTGAATTAAACTGACACTTTCTCGCTCAGCCCAAATATAGCAAGTGTTGCTAGGCTGGCAAAAGTCCCATTCAACCTAAAAAGAAATTACCGCAGACTTTACATAACGTATCAAATCTCTGCTTTAAAACTATGCTCATTCTTAACCGGTGTGTGGGGAGGGGGAGGAGATGTAACTCGTTTCAGCCTTTACAGAGACAAGGGGGCAGGAACCTCCTGGACAGATCACAGGACACACACACACCACAGAGCAGAAGTTGGTGTTGGTGATCTCCTGCAATGACTTTGTGTTCATGCCTGCTTGAGAAGATGTGGTGGAGCTTCACCCTCCCAGTGTTGGTTTTGGGGGGTGGGGGGTGCAGGTTTCTGGCTTGGGGGTAGAATTTGGCCTGACTAAACTGGGAGACAACTGGAAAGTGGCAAAATCATGACTGTTGTAGTCGGATTCATTTGCCATAAATTTCCTACATTTATTTAAATATACAATATTTGTTGTTTTGAAGTGGACTCTTATAGTCACATGAAAACACAGCACACCATAGCATGAGTAATGTGATCATCTTGCTCCAGATTGAACTAATTTAACCCAAGTGAAGCTGGGAGCTGCCACTAGTGAGGGGTGCCTGAGGAGCTGTGTGTGTGGATGGTAACTTCCTCAAACCTCAGTGATGCCACTATCAGGCCCAGGTTTCAAACCCACAACCTTCTGATAACAGGAGTACATCTTTAACGACTAGGCCATTATCTACCCCAAAACTTTCTTCTCTTCTAAAACTTGGAATCAAAAAAGGGAAGAAAATGTTAATACTTGGATCAAAATCTTTTGCAGTCAGTGATTCCCTGGAGTCTGAAACTCATGGACATCACAGAAAATGTCCCTGTCCAGCGCTGCTGCATGTAAACAGGGACACTGTCCATTTCATTTCTGCTCAAGTCAGAAAATGCTACATTATATGGACAAAAGTATGGAGACATACCTGTTTTTCAGGGTTTAGGCCTCTTCCTTCCAGTGCAGGCTTAATGCTTCAGCATACCAAAACATTCTGGACACCTGCAAGCTTGTGGACCCAGTTTGTGGAAAAACTTTTCCTGTTCCAGCATGACTGTGTCCCAAAGCACAAAGCGAGCTCCATATAGACTTCCAAGATGAGTGGAAGCTGTTATAGCTGCAAAGGATGACCTATTACCAAGTCTATGAGTTATCAAAGGTCCTGTTGGCATAATTTTCACATGTCCCAATACTTTTGTCCATATAGTGGATTAGACAATGGAATGAGCTCCACATTTGATTTTTGTGTGACACATTTCAATGCGACTACCATGAGATTAAAAACACAAACTGAAACTGAAATGATATCTGAAGCAGTATATATGACTCCAGCAGTAGAAACACGGCCATGCAGCTAATTCCTCTCCACTTCAGCGAATAGATTTTGTCCCTTATCTTCTCATTTGTTTTCATCTATTGTATTCATGTTTTGACGGAGTGTGCCTTGCTTCACTGCAGTGTTTGAGGTGGAGCATCACACAAAGTCAAAGACCTCATTAGAAACATGTAGCTGGTGAGGGCGGTTTGATTGATTACAGTGAGAGTGTTTGGGTTTCGCCACTTCTGCCCGACTCTTGCTGTTTGGACTAGATGTGCACTCTGGGTATTTTAAGATGGACTGATACTTATGATGCACTTTGCAGTGGCTGTTATGTCTTTGGCATGCATCTAATGCTTCTATCCATCTCTGTCTTCATTTTCTCTCACAATATTTTACTGAATTTTTAAGTGGACACACACACACACACACACACACACACACACACCCCATCCTCCCTTTGCAGCTTGTGATATTTAACAGGTGATGTGAGTTGTATAATACTGTCAAGAACCCATCTGCTGCTGCATCTGTGTGTGTGTGTGTGTGTGCGTGCGTGCATGTGTGTGTGTGTGTGTGTGTGTGTGCACTACTTTCATCATTCTTGTAAAGCATTTCTCACTGCTGGCCAAAGTCACACGCCCTTCCTCTCTTGCTCTGTCTGTCTGTCTGTCTCTCTCTATCTCTCTCTCTATCTCTCTCTCTATCTGTTCATATGTGCATACATATATGCACACACATATGTACACACTTTTACTAGATATTTGTGTGTGTTTGTGTGTGCGCAGTAGACCATTTATTAGTATCATGCCTTTCCTTTTCCATCACTTCTTTTCCTCAGCCCTCGTTCCCCTCTCCTCTTTAGTATGGTGGGAGAGAGCTGTGGGAGAGAGGAAATTGAAACCCCCCCCCCCCCCCACACATATAAAAAGATACACACACACACACAAACAAACACTCACATAAACACACACACCCCAAATACTGCATGCTCTCTGCAGTCCACTCAGTCTGTAATATATTTATCTGGTGGCTAAACCAAATGAAGGACAGTGCATTTTTATCAGCCTGTGTGTGTGTGTGTGTGTGTGTGTGTGTGTGTGTGATTTACTCTCTCCTAGTTTTATCTGTCCATCTCTGAAACAGCAATGCTTTCTTCAGTTCAGGGCAGCCGCAGGCACCACATGAAAGAACGTAAACATATATAATAATCGACAAAAATGCCTAAATAAACCAGAACAAACCACACGCCTCATTCACATTCATTCGGCAGGAACACACAACCTTAAAAATCTCTTGCTCAGTTATTAAAGTCAGTTATGTTGCTGATGTGTGTATTCTAATGTGATGAGCATAATGGGTTTCTAAACTAAGAAATGCTGATCAGAACTCCAGGCTGATAGAATGTAGACCCAGTCTCCACAGATCAGCTACACGAGCAGCATTGTGATTAAACTTAAATTTAAGTGTTTATTTTGTTATTAGATCTTAAAACAGTAATGACACAACATATTTCTTTCTAAAAGAAAAACCATACTCTGCAGTCTTGAGCCCCTGTTTTTTTTTTATTTTGCTTAGAATCTTATTGTTGGTGTGAAAGTACTATGTTCTGTCAGACCGTCTGATCTTTGTCAAACTGAGAAGATTAAATGAAAGAACTGTGAACAAATGCTTTAGTGACAGGATGCAAAGTGTCTAAAGACACAAGGAGCCTAGATAAAGGAGTTCCAGCCACTCAGCATTCAGCACCACCAGTATACTGATCACCGCCCCATCATCTGGAACCATCTGCTCCTGGTTCTTCACTGGTTAATGCCGTGGCTTATGGGGAAGTTTCCTAGTGTGTAGATCAGACCTGGGCATTTTACGGCCCTTTGGGTATCCCTGTCTGGCCTGCGTTACGTCATTCATAAACACAAAAGAATAATATTTTCCAAAAATTGATTCTCAGGTACTATAAAATGGAAAATCTAAAATGTATTATCGAGTTCGATATTAATTAGCACTGGTATGGATAATTACATGCTAGTTTTGAATCTGCCGGTTCATGGAAATCGCTGGCAGACCACAACTATTTTCTACAGGCATTGTAGAGGGCAGCCACTCCCCCGGCTACCTAGAGGACTTGATGTTTACATGACAGCTGGTTCAGGATTTAAAGGTGCATGCCACTTTTTTCCTCAGTAGAGCTTTGGTGGAGCTTTGGCGCATTGGAGAACCAAGGCTCTTCTCCTGGCACCCTACGGAAATAAAAAAAAATGATACAACATATTTCTTCCATGAGAAAAAAAATGTACTGTGCAGTCTTAAGGCCCTCGTTTCTTTCGATTTTGCTTTCGAAAGACTGTTGTTTGTGTAAAAATACAATTTTCAGTCAGTCTGTTTGATCTGTGTGAGATTAAATGAGAGAAACGTGAACAAATGTTTTACTGACAGGCTGCAAAGTGCCTAAAGACACAAGCAGGCTGATCGGTGTATGTCCTCTTGTCTAGATTCTAATATTTTATGCACTATTATTTTAGCACACCTCACCTGTGTGTTATGGTGTATGGGCCTGAATGGCTGTCCATTGGAGCTGGGTGACTCATTCTTATTGGAGATGTGGCTGCTGATTGGATTCTGAGGAGAATTTAAATCATTTGAACAATTGAAGCCCAGCCAAACATCTCATAACCCGAAGGAGAGAGAAAACACTGTTTCCCTGAAGAAACTGTGGAGTGTGGAGGGCGAAAGTCTGGAAAGCCTTTGACTGGTTACATCAGTCACCCGACCCGAACCCGACTGAGCAGTCTTTCACTTTCTGAAAAAACTGCTGGAGGCGAAATCCCCAAAAACAAGCAGGAACCGAAAATGGACTAAGGGAGCACCAGCAGGGAACCTGCAGACGTCACCCACCTGGTGTTTCATCTCACCTGTGGATCCTTTCAGCACTGAACACAGGTTCACAGACTGTGTGATGTATTTAGCATGCAAACCTGGCCATGTGTGTCCACGTTTTATCACTTTGACCACAAAACATTTGTTTACCAGTCTAAATGCCACCCGTTCCTTAGTATTCTCCCCCTCACTGTTAGAACAAAGAACCTTTCGGGCGCCGCTGGTGGGCTGAACCCTTGAAGATCAAAAAGGGACTTTCTTTCTGCCCGTTAAATTGATCTGCTCCTTTAATAACATTTCTTCTCAAAGCTCACAGAGTAAAGAACGTTCCTAAATATATATTTGTGTCACGAACTAACATTTTAATCAAGCGAGGACTGAGGAGACAGATGGAAAATTCAGGGGAATGCAGTGCAGGCGAGATTGAAATAGTATTTATATATTTTTTATCTGTCTGTTTAAACACTGTGGTAAAGCTTAACCCCCAAGTGACCACACTGTAGCTTGCCTAGCTAATAATGATGTTGAATTACAGGCCCCAAGGGAAACTAAAATAAACCATGTGACTTTTACATTTACCGTAAATTCCACTGCTACTTTTTTCCCAAATATTCTCAAATTTAGAAGCCTGTGGCTAATAATACGGTGCGACTAAAATATATATATTTTCATCCTGACAAAAACTTTAGGCCGTTAGGAGATGGAATGTTGTTCCTGTAATGTTCAGTAAAAAAGCAGAAGCAACAGAATGTGTGTGTTACTGATACGTACGTATACTTAAAGGGAGCCACGTTACAGACACTGTTCGAAAAATAAAACCATGTGCAATATAATATGTATTTGTTTATGTTACCCTAATGTTTAAAAGTAAAAAATTCTGTGTAGATATCTCATATTACAACGTAAGACACATGCGGCTTATAATCCGGTGCGGCTTGTGCAAGAACAAACTTGATTTTCTTTCTATAATTTGAGCATGCAGCTTTTAATCAGGTGCATTCTATAGTCTGGAATTGATGGTAATTCAGCTGTGAATCCCTCTTACAATGGAAAACCAATGAATTGATGGTATATCTCATGAAATGTCTGTCAGACTGTTGCATGAGGTAAGCGTGGGCACTCTGACAGGGGGCGTTGTTTTCTGGCACCTCTTTTGTTTCGATTGGTTCTCACTCGGATATTACAATATTTCTCATCTGCTCATATTTACTCATCTATATGTTATTGAATGTCTTTGTCATCACCCATTAACATGCTGCTAACTCTCTTTCCTCATGGTACAAACACTACGTCACTTTTCATAACCAACGCACCAAACTTTATGTCACTTTCTTATCTACTTGCATTATTATTGTTATTTTATTATAGATGCCATAGTGATATTGTTACTTTGTTAGTTTACTTTTTTTTTTGCACAATTCTACTGTTCTGTTCTTTATAAACTCTTATTGTATATCTTTATCTACTCCTGCTCCTCTTGTTGCACTGAGCATGTCTAGGACAATATATTTTCCTCAGAATAAATAAAGCTATTTCTTACCTTATCTTTCATAACCAGCAAAAATTGCCGTCTCCACATGAACATCAATAGGTCATCAGATCTTCTTCCTTGGATTCTGACCACTGAACAATAGAAACAAGACTGTTTCAGAAATGTTTAGCTGTCTAGCCATCATAGTTTGGTTCTCAGATTCTTACAATCATCCATCACTGTTATATAACTCACCTGTGAATGGATTTAATGTTGTGGCTGATTGTTTTCTCTCATAGATTTTCATGACCTCTTCCAAAAACTGCCACTATCCAGTTACTGATGGACTTTAAAATTAGCCTCCAAAAGGTTGTAGACCAGACGCCGGTGCCGAATTAATGTGAATCAGATGTGCCGGAGCTATTTCAGTGTGTCCTCTCGACCTCGGGGGGACAGCGATCCCCAGCTGGGGACTGGACCGCCAGACTTCCAGACAAAAACAAAAGTGCCACAGTGCCATGTCTGGATATAGAGTCTAAGAAAAGACCACATGCAGCCAAAATGTTTTTGCTGGTGTGTTTCTTTGGAGGAAAAACAGAAACGTAAACTCCAGGTGTGCCTCACAAGCCCCCCCAGATCCTACAAGTAGATCTGAAGGTTTAGAAGGTAACCTTAACTGTGATCTCATCTCAAAAACCATCATCTGAATAAACACAACACTTAGGGGTCATTCCATTCCTGCTCCTCTGGTCCTTGCACTTCATTTCATCCATTTTCTTAAAACAAAAGAAGAAATTTATGTGAAGGTGTTTGTTAAATGCACTGGATATTGCAACATATTCTTGTTCTACTCCAAATAAACATTATGGATTTTTAGGTTCAGCATTTGGAGCTAAGGATAATAATTTCTTAAATTCTTTGGAAAAATTCAGACAGATTTTTCTCTGGTCTGCGTTGGAATTTGTTTTAAAAGTCTAAAACTATCCTGAGGATTTGTTCTTGTAAGTAGATGTTGCTGATTGTTTTAAGTTATTATTTTCCCCAAATGAAGAATCTTTAACGTTCTTGCAACCGAAGGTGTGTTCTGTTTTCCATGTGTCATTCTTGTTGAGCTTGTTTTTGATTGGCTTCTACAATTTATGCTTATAATAGTTTGGTTTGGAGCTACATGATGTCATCTATGTTTTTCCGCTTAATACATATTTGATATTTCACCGACAAGCATTAGAAACAACGCCTGATCTGAAACAGGTTCAGGGTATTACATTAAAGTGGATTGCAGCAAACCCAGAAACGTGTAAAATACCGAAAATTCCGGATCATAAGCCGCTACTTTTTTCAAAAATGTTCCCAAATTTTGAAGCCTGCAGCTAATAATGTGTTGCGGCTAATACATGTTTTTTTTTCATGATGACAAAATCATTTCTCCTCGTAACCAGACCCGGCGCCAGACATGGATTTGTGGGGACCTTTGAGGAGGCGACACATTTGATAGGCTCGTTATCTGTGACCAGTGTTTAGGCTCAAACTCCCGGACCAATCGTGGAGGCTCGTATTCCCAGGGCGGGGGCAATTGAATCCGAGGACGGGGCACGGCCCCCTAAGCCCCACCCATGACAAAGATAAGGAAGATGAAGAAGGAGTTGATGACTTTTCCTGGTAGCTGCAGTATACATACTGTGTATACTTTTACCGGTGGAGATGGAATGTTGTTCGTGCAATGTTCAGTAACAAAGCAGAAGCAACATAATGTGTGTTACCGATACGTACGTAAACTTAAAGGGAGCTGCATTACAGACACTGTTCGAAAAATAAAACCATGTGCAATATGTACTTTCCAGATGTTTGAGATCTGTTTAAATATACACTGAATCAAAAATAGTTTAGGATAGTGAAAACTAGTTTTTTTTATAATAAGGATTCCATCTACGAAACATTCAGCAGACATTGTTTTTAAAAAATAAGTGTTCCAAAGTTTTTTGGATGTTTGGAACACATTTCAACCCAGTCCAGTGAAAATCAGTGACTGGGTGAATGTTTCAAAGGATCACATACTGAGAGCCAAACTTCAGAAATTCATAACAATTCATTGTTTGGAGAAGAGCTGTGGGAATTTAAGAAGTCACAAGAAGTTCACATGAAGTTCTTTTCAAGAAAAAACGTGACATGAACTGGGACGTCTAGGTGAGCTGAAAAGGAATTAATCTTAGATCTTGGAATGGACTAATATTCTTTGAATAAAAAAATGTTGGCAACAAATGCCAAAAGTTTGTTTGGAGAAAATAAAGAGGAGCACTTGTAATGCGTTAGAGTGGATATTTGATTGTGAAGGGATATGGGAATCAAAGAGTCTATTAAATATGAACGAATCTTAGAAGATCCCACAGTCAGTGAAGTAACTGTAGAAAAGAAAAGGTTAGATGTCCACTTGTGTGGACTTGTGTAAACTTTGTGGTTCTGGAGGAACGTTGTGGTCCTGGAGGAAATTTTTGATTCTGAAGGAACGTTGAAGTCCTGGAGGAAATTTGTGATTCTGAAGGAACTGTGTTGTCCTGGAGGAATATTTTAGTCCTGGCGGAACTGTGTGGTCCTGGAAGAACTGTGTGGTCCTGGAAGAACTGTGTGGTCCTGGAAGAACTGTGTTGTCCCTGAGGTAGTTTGTGGTCCTGAAGGAACGTTGTGGTCCTGGAGGACCTGTGTGATCTTGGAGGAACTTTGTGGCTCTGGAGGAACATTGTGCTCCTGGAGGAACATTGTGGTCATGGAGGAATGTTGTAGGCCTGGAGGAACTGTGTGGTCCTGGAGGAACTTTTTGGTCCTGGAGGAGTTGTGTGGTCCTGGAGGAACATTGAGGTCCTGGAGGAACTGTGTGGTCCTGGAGGCGTTGTGTGGTCTTGAAGGAGTTGTGTGGTCCTGGAGGAACATTGAGGTCCTGGAGGAACTGTGTGGTCCCTGAGGCATTTTGTAGTCCTGGAGGAACGTTGTGGTCCTGGAGGAACTTTGTGGTCCTGGAGGAACGTTGTGGTCCTGGAGGATCTTTGTGGTCCTGGAGGAACGTTGTGGTCCTGGAAGAGTGTTGTGGTCCTGGAAGAAATATTGTGATCCAGGAAGAATGTCTTCAAACAGTGTATCTAGGCTTATAATTATGCAGAGTTTAAAGACAAGTCTGAGCTTTAAACACTGTGGCTCTGCTCTCGCTTTTTTATCTGGTCGGGTCGTCCCTTCTGATCACATTATTGATTTTCCAGAAACAATCTGAGTTGAATCATCTGGGATCTGCTTCTGTTTCTCCTTGACACTCTATCTTTCTTGTCCTCCCCTCTCCTCCCTCGTTCGCCGGGTGTCTATTCCAGTGCTGTTTCAGAATCCAGGAGATGTTTTAGATTTGGGTTGTCAGTGTTTTGCTCTTTCTGGGCTCCTGTTTTTCTTTTGACAGATTCACCTCCAGGTCCTTAGTCATTATTCATATCTTTCTCTCCGTATCTCTCTCTCTATGTATCTCTGGAGTGGTTTTAATATATATATATATATATTTTTTTTTAAATTTATTTGTATTTATTTATTTTTTTTCTTGCCAATGTGCTATAAAGCTTCTCCAGCCTAGCAACCGTTGCTATGAAAGAATATATTTGTGGGCGGAACATGAACAGATCAATTCAATTCAGTTTGACTCGTTTGAGTTGGAGATAAAAGACTGGACTGAACGAAGGACAACACCGACAAACAATAAAACAATAAAGCACTTTACAGGGGAACCATGTTAAACACTTTCAGCTCACAGTTAATAACAATAATACACTCTCTCTCTCTCTCCGCTCTCTCTCCGCTCTCTCTCTCTCTCTGCTCTCTCCTCTCTCTCACACACACACACTCATGCACACGTACACACTCACACACACACACTTGGACGTGAGTAAGAAGCTCAGAT
>JBBKCR010025634.1:0-11850 GCA_037577295.1 Ladigesia roloffi | reverse complement strand
ACTGAAACCCGAAAACTTGTCAGATAAGAGGCGAGGTGAGTTTATCATAGATTAAAGACACAGGTAAACAATGAATGTTACTTTTCTGTTTTTTATAGCATTATAGTTTTGTCTTGTTTGTAGTATGATCAACGTTTGTGTAAGCAGTAAATATGTTAGGGAGGTAACATGTAACATTTAAATTATATTTTGCTAAAATGAATAAAATGAACATGACTCGGAAAAAAGATTCGTTCATTTTGCTGAACGAGACTCAAAGATCCGAGTCGATAGAATTATCCGAACTTCCCATCACTACTCTGTAGTGAACCCTCTATCAAAGAGTCATATAATTTAGAGGTTTTCCATCTTCCACCTGTCTGGCAGCATTCATTATGTTTTCTCCATTTGTTCATTCAGGTGCTGTTCATTTATCACCCGTCTTCATGTGTCTGGAGCTGCACACATATGAACACTTTGCTGGTGCCACTCCCTGCCTGACTAAGCTGCCACATTTTGCTTTATTAAATCATGTACTCCCTCCCCAGAGGTGGTCCAAATTAGATTGCATGTGGTAACAGTGCGTGTGATATAGCAAGTGTATTAAACAGGAGCCTGCGAGGTCACTGTGTCTGCAGTCAGCAACTGTTAAGACACACACTCACCTAGTCAGAGATGACATGACCTTGTGGGCTAACATGTTCTATGTGCAGACACTGATGTCATTTGACGGCTGCTTTGCATAATATCTTTTTCTGACCCACTATTACTATAATATCACAGTACATTCCTGACAAAGGACAGGGTTTGGCTAACACATTTCTGAACCAGAACATCAACATTCTTCATATCTGATTTCCTACTGTACTCTCTTAATCACTGCTTTAACTCCTCTAGCCTCAGCAGAAGAAGAGGATATTTTTTTATATTTTTTTTACGTGATCTCTGAAATTCAAGATCTAAGCAGAAAAGGAAAGAACGTAGTTCAAAATCCAATAATCCATCCATCCATCTATTGTCTGAAGAGCTTATCCTAGCATGCATCGCAGAGAGATGCTGGACCCCATCCCAGCCATCATGGGGTGAAAGGTGGAGAAACACCTTGGACAGGTCACTAGTCCATGGCAGGGCAGACACACAAACCTTGGGGCAAATTAGCTCCAGTTCATCAGACACTCATGCCTTTGGACTGTGTGAGAAACCAAAACTCCCAGTGGAAACACATGCACATTTGGGGGGAGCGTGCCAACGCCACACAAGGACACAGCATTCATATACATATTATTAATTTAAGTCAATCATTGATCCAGTCAATCATTTTTTACAGTCTCAGCACATCTGTATGTCATCCCAGGTCCCACAATGTGTGGTGTGCTGATCTCTCTCATCTCTGCTGGGACCACTCAAGCATGATGGAAAGGACTCTTCATGTATGTTAACATATACCCTCCTTACAAACAACCACTCAGTCTCATGTCAAGTCTTGCTTCTCTGAAGATGCTGGCCTGATTCTGCTGAGTATTTCCAAACCTTTCAGTTAATCAATATTGATTCCAAAAAGCAAGCAAACATATTCCAATGTGTGAGTTTTGGACACTTTTTTATGTCATCCAAGTCGGGTAAAATTTCATTTGAAAGTACTTTTAGTGCATTCTTCTATTTGTTCAAGAATATTCCTATGCTGCATTTAGAACAGCTCTGTCGGTTATGTTTAATTTTTGCATGTTTCACACTAGGCTCCATGGGGTGTTGGAATATTGCAGATATCTTCTTCATGTTGCAGTCAGACTTCTCTCATTCACATTATTTACATATGCTGTTTATTTATTAGAATTTTGGAATTCAGTCTTTTTTTTTGTCATTGTGCTTTATCAGAAATTAGGTTTATCCTGTCCAGCGCTGTCCATTAACAGACCAAGCACCCACCGGACGTTATTTAAGCAACTCTTACTTCAGTAGCTTCACCACAGCCATAGTACACTCAGAAAAATTATTCATGGCATAGTTTATTTAGTTTATATAAAAAATAATTACATTTTTTGTATTTATTAATTCAAATTTCTTAATATCTGCATAAATCTGTTAATTGTGAAAACATTTATTCAGTTAAAACATATGAGCTTTGGATCAAGCAAAATTCATTTAGTTTAAATTTATGAGATTGTTTACGCCAGGTTTATTTAAAGATAAATAGATCAATCTGCCATTTCTTATTCAAATCACATCCGGTTTATTGGTATTATTACATAAATCTCATTCTTAATTGTTTCATTCACATGTGACTGACAAATATGCAGCACATGAAGTTTACTGGCCTGTTTCTGTTAAATTTAAGTAATTCAAATGGATGGAAATTTTATATGCAATTGAAATACACAAATCCTATGAATTGGGCCAAATATTACTGTACTCTAGCTGAGCTGGGTAGTGTTTCTGAGGTTTTTACACATCTGTGTCATCCAAAAATATCTCTGTGGATGAATGGCTGGAGTTTGACTACATTTGCATCATTAGATGGACTACAAGGCAGGCATTTCAAATAAATGGGCCTGTGAGTATTTACTGGCTCCTTAACCCCCCTGCTCCATAATATATTCAGCCGATGATGTAAAAAGAATTAACGGTCCAACTGCACACCAGCAAGCCTCTTTTACAGTGGAGACTTGGCAAAGCAGTGGAGGCAGATGAGATATCCCCATATAATAGAGCTGCAGGAGGCACAAGCCAGGCTGCTGCAATGCCTATCATACCTTATTAACCCCGATCATAGCCGGGCACGCTATCCACTCTACCCAGCGGTCTCGACAGAAATTACATTTTAATTGTGTCTGTTCACATTTACTGCTTTGCTGTAACATGTTATGAAAAGCATATAAAATGATTTGAAAACCATAGTGCCCTGATCCCCATTCAATTAGTGTGGATGGTGGGGAATTATGAAAAGAGACATTAACAATGCTTTAAAGTATTCTCTGCTCTCATTCCCTCCACCAGCCTAATAACTCAAATTTTATTAGGGGAGGAAAGAAAGATTTGGTGTAAATTACAGGCCATCATGTTTATTTACTAAGATGTAATTGTTTTTTTTCCACTGCTTATTAATACTTTGTTATGCACTACACACTATCCAAAAGTATAAGCACTCTCTCTACGGTGCCCTAAGAAAGGCCTAGAAAGGCTTTGGGGCATAAATTATGCTACATAAACTGACACAACCGACAGTTTGTTTTCAGGTCGGGTCATGAATGAAGATCCAACATCACTTAAACATCACTTAAACGCAGTGTTTTGAATCTATTACAAACTATCTTGATGCTGTTTTGATCTTGATGCTCAGTTTTGAGATATTGAGAAATTTCAGTTTCTACAGAGCAACCTGTGACAAGTCCCCCGTCCGAGTCCCTACTGCGTTTGTCCCGTTCTTCTTCCCCCGAATTCTTACACCCCATTTCCTTCTTCCCTCTCTGTCTCGTGCGTCCCTTTACTATTGTCCTCCCTATGTAGGTCCACTTGTTCTCCTCCTAGCGTGTCACCTTGGATTGTACCACTCCCTCTCGATTACTCTCACCTGCTCCTCGTTTCCCTGTGTCTCACCTGTCCCCCATTTGTCCCTCTCAGATAAACTGGCCGGTCCCGCTTCTCCCTGTGTGTGTGTTTGTTAAATCATCTCGAGTATCTGGTTCCTGTTCCCACTCTAAGGAGATCTGGGTTTCAGATGTTTGGCTTGTTAGTTTGTTAGTTTGGAGAAAACCCTTCTCAGCTCGAGGGCTGACCTTACTAGTTAGTTAGTTAGAGCTCTAGGGCTTAACCTTGTTCATTAGTCAGTTGGTTCTCTCATGCTTCTGACTAGGAGCTTTTGGAGAAGGACTGCTCTTGTGTGAATATTAACCTTGTATCTCTCTTGCCTCTGCAGACCTGTGTTCCTCACCCTTGATTCGGAGATCCTGACTCCGTTCCTCGACGTGAGAGGTCGAAGTCCTTTTGTTTTGTTTTGAGGAGCACAGGTCCTTTGTATTAAGTGTGGAAGTGTATGTGGAGACGTTTGTGTGTGTTTGTACGTGGACTGAAACTGAAGTTTCATTAAAACCTTGTATCACCAACGAGTGCGTCCTCCCCCTCCCTCATCTCGCGGAGAGATCCCTAACACAACCATTAAAATTCAGATTTTTTCCCCTTTTTACCCCAACCTAGCATGCAGAGTCAGATACAGATTCAACACAAAATGTTCAACCAGTTATAGGTCAACATAGTGTTGTGGTTTCAAAGGTGCTCAGGTGTCCCAGTGCTATAAGTCTCAGTATAAGGCTCAGTTCTCAGTGGCAGCGGGTGGGTACCAAGGCAGGAGCGGTCCATCAGGTGCTGAGGTGAGTCCGTCACAAGGCAGCTGGCGTCTTCACGGGGAGCAGGCATTATCCTGAGGACTGGAGTCTGTTGGGACACGGGGAAAACACATCAGCGTAAGTATGAAAACAGCCGCTCACATCGGTTTTGTAACAGGCCCCATTTATACTCCACCATTGCTTCAGTGATGGCGAGTGTTAATCTTGTTGACAGGCGTGCCTCATCAGGCTTAGCTGCCCCTCTCCATCTGCCAATGGTAGGTCCAGCACAGGGGTGCTGAAATGATGCTGCTGTCAGATTCACTGCAGGGATGGACGGGAGCTGTCCTTTCAGGACCTCTGTCATGGCTCAGCATGGAGCACCGGTCGCCAGATGAAATGAATGGAAGAACTGTTTCCAAAAGTTGGTTTTCCACCTTTTAAATCACAGCAACCACCTGGTAACAACTATGTACAGTGCCCTAGCAACCACTTTGGATCACACAGGAAACATTTAGTCATACCCAAGGAACCCCCAGGTACACTAATTTGCAATGCACAAGTCAAGTGAAGTCCAGTAGTTATTTATTGTCATTTCATTGAAATTAAACATCTAGTACCCCAGAGTAACACAAAGAACAGGAAACCAGTGAACAAAAACAAAAAGTACAAAAAGTGTGATTAGGACAGAAAACACAAGAGCATTTTTTACAAAAATTAGTACAATAATTAACAGACATGTATAATCAAACTAATACTCATGGCTTGTCATACCTTTGAAAGGAGATCTGCTTTATCAGAAGATAAACCCTCCACATTGATGGTAGTAGTTAAGACTGGCTCTGTTAAGAGTCGTTTTGAAGAAAGCCCTGAAAAGGACTGTAGGGGTTGGGTCTGGTTTACCATTGAAAGGGTTGGCCTGCTGGACTCTGTGTTACCGCGTGCCAGCAGTTACCCGGGCGCGCCGAGTGTTTTCGGAATCTGAGAGCCGATTCACTAACACCACCCGAGGAGCCTCCTTTCTTGCACCCTTGTAGTTGGTGATGGCCCAGATTCCCTGCCATGTACCATGTGTTACCAATATCCTGGGAGTGGCTAGGGATTTTTTGATCATGTGCCTATTTTGCTGCTCTAATGGCCTAAGACAGGTTCACCTTTGCTGATCTCAGAGCAGCTTTATCTCTTGATATAATGGCAGGAACATGGGGTCAAGCAACCATTCTAGATCTGGAATAACTAACCTCTTGGAAAACCCTTGGAATGACCAGGAAGACCATAGCAACTACCCAGCAAGACATTAACAACCACGCAGCATGCTACAAAAATCCCCAAGCAACCCCATATAACAAACACCTAGAAACCCCTAGACATACCATACGAGCCACCTAACACCCCACCCTCACTTGAGATTGGCTTAAGCTTTAAGATTTCTTCAAGCAACATCACTAATTTGAGTGTTGACCACAAAACACTAGGTGTGAATGCAAAAGCCCATTCAGCAATGCTACAAGCTTTATGGGAAGGTGAAAAAGCCCATAAGCAAAGGGATAGATTAACACCTGGGTGCTACTGAACAGTCATGATGGTCTATCATGTAAATTAATTGTAATTGTCCATGGGCCTGCTTTGTGAGGGCAGCTTGATAGATTCCCAAGGTGCAAAAATGAAAGCAGGTGCACCTGATGCAATAATCTGGGGGCAGATTTACTGAATTATTTTAGCACTGAAAGTTATAGTGTCATTTTCATACCCCCACCAGCATGTGTGAAAATGAACAGGTCGACAGCGAGAGCCGTCTAATAAATCCCCCTTCAGGGGAATAAGCAGCTTTTGATTACTGAAATCAACAGCATGCCATGGATTTCACTTTACCCAGATGAGGCATTTGGAATTCAGCATGATGGTAATTAAACAGTGGAGAGAACTTAATTTGCCCACAATTATGACATACTGACCTTTGCTGACCTTTCTGCATAGAGAAATTGAACATGGTGTCCATGCAAAGTCCATTGCTTTTTAAAAGGCCAATAAATACATTTATGTATTGATTTAATAGTATATCCTGGAAATTAAATATTCAATATTTTTATAGCAGTTGCGTAAAATTAAGGAACATATGGTGTACCATCACCAAAAAAAATGTACTTTTAAATATAAGTTTACTATATTTACAAAATGTTTCAAAATCAGACCACTGTTGTATTTACTTTCCAGTCATAAGAGCAAGTAGGAAAAGAGAATAGGATCTACACTGCCTGTCTATACTCCCTATCCTGCCCCTTTAACTCTTTAATTGTTTCCGTCTTAAACCCACCTAGCTCCAACTGGGTCCTCCCAACAACAACTGACCCCAAAGCTCTTACGGACATCAGGTTCCCTTTTAAAGAGACACATTTTAACACAAGCAGCTCTCCTCACATACCTCAGCTCAACCTCATACATTTCTGTCATCTAACAAGTCTAAAAGAGAGATTTCTGAGGAGATATGATGGATGGTTAACGAAAGAAATCAATTGAAAAAAAGTGAATAAAGCTTCCAAAATGTCTAAAAAAGGAGTTAAACTATACATCTTTTCCAGAGATGTTTTTCACCTCTGTGAGGTATAAAAGAATGTTTTGCTTTTTCAAGAATGTAGGAGAAAAGGAAATAGACAAAAAAGAAGAACCCCTAAGATGTCGAGGAAGGTTTGCTGGACTTATGAGTACAAATTTATACTCGGGATTCATTTGGAAAAATAACTCCTAAAGAAAAAGTGATAGAGAGACCTGGAAGGTTTATTAAAGGTAAAGTGTGGACACACAAAATGTTGAAAACAGTGATAGTTTAATCAGCATTTAATTTATTTATACATTTTGATTAAATATGTTATTATTTGTGCCAATAATTGAATAATATTACTTACCTAATGCATTCCTAACAAGTTTTTAAACACACTTTATATTTACCATAGTAATAAATAATAAATGCATGAATAAATGAATACATTCATTAATGAATGTATGCATGAATACATCAATACATGTATTCATATATCACAGTGTATGAACGCATGCCAGAACTGCAAAGCGGAGCTTGTGCAGTGATCCCCATCTGGCAGTTATCTGTGCTGTCTGTTCCTCCTGCTCCCAGACAAACTGCAGTGTAACAGAGTGTAACACAGATACGGTGCTGTCACTGAGGTTCTTGCTACACCCTCATACTTCCTCCTCTAAATACATGAGCACCTTCTGGGGAAACCAAATTATTTCCTATGACATCACACATCCATGGACTTTTCTTCCCTCCCAATTATCAGTGCGCAGAGCCGATCGCTTGGCAGTAATCATTCCCCTCACGCAATCAGAGCAAGGTGTGTCTTCTCTCCTCATGAATATTCATATAAAGCAGTCGACTTTCCTCTTGCCCTCAGGCGAAACAATTTGGATTTCATCAATATGCATTTCCAAGGACTATAAAGGCTCCTCAAAGGAAATTGATCAAGGATTCTTTTTGTACATTTTTCCGTGCAAAGTCCATACCCTTTCCCGAACCCTCCGCGCCAACCACCCCACCCAAACCCTTACACTTCTATTGATGTGTATTGATACATGATAAATGATGGCTGACTGAGGACTTGATTGCTTTTTCCGCAAAAGAGCTGAAAATAAGATTTTGTGGATAGTGTTTGGTTGAGTGTGAAATTCATGGTCCATCATGGTCCATGAAAACAGTCGTCTTCCAGGGAGGCCATCTAGTGGCTATACCCATTTTACTGAATTAAAAATGTAATTGTGTTATCATTTTAACTATTTACCCTAGAACTGTTTACATTATTGGCTCCCTGTTTGACTTGTTGAGTCTATGTTGAGCTGCCAGTGAGCAATGAGGGGGTAAAAAGGCTGTGCCAAGACAAAATAAACACATTTGAATACATATTAATGTATTATAACATATTTATTCAACATCATTTTTAATAAAATAGTATAATAAAGAAGACCAGCATTTAAACCAGTGAGATTTCTTTATTTCATATATATAATATTGACACCAATATTATAGTTTCTTGAATAAACTGCATTGGCATCAGTGCTCCTGCATGAGGACCTGCCATATACTTTACATTAATGTCTAGAAAACATTGACATAACCACACTATAACCATGTCATGGAAGATGCTGTAAGTTGTCATGACAGATTGTCATGTAGTCATTTGTGATAGCACTTTTTAGAGTTTAGGGCTAAAAACTTGCTGAAAGCTAAAATATTCTAGAACTGATTTAAAAAACAGTACAGCTAATTCCAAACACATAACATTAAAATGTTAAAAAGTATATTTTTAATACAAAAATTGAAAAATGTGAATAAAAAAAAATAAAAAATGATAGACATGGTTATAACCTCCACACACCCGCCCCCCGCTGCCCCCCAAAAAAAGAATATTATATTTAAATATATTCCAATACTGAGTTGGATGCTTATCCTTATATTTTATTTTGTTTTTATGTATTACATTATATTACATCTATTATATTATATAAAATGTATGTGCAAAGTGTAGTTGTATTTGACCTTCATGCAAAATCTCCGCAAACCTCGGCTGTTCAGGCCACACCTCTGTCATGCTGATCCCAGCATACAGACCACTTGTCGGACGTGCCAAGCCGGTCCTGAAGAAGATGAAAATCTGTCTGCCAGGAGCCATCTCTGCTTTTCAGGACTCTTCCAGCAGGGCATCACAGTGCCAGGACACTTCCAGCAGGGCGTCAGGGTTCGTACCAACTACACATCTCCACCTGACTGTGACAGAGAGGCATCCTTTCCAGATGCACTGAATTTTTTACACATGGTTTAAGGAACAGAACTACATGAAGCGAGGAAAACCACCCTGTTCCTAAATGATCAGAAAACAACCCTTGGAATGCCGTTGGACCAGATAGTATTCCCAGTTGTGTTCTCACTGGATGCACAAACCAGATGTCAGATGTCATGTCTCCAGCATCTCTCTAAAAACCAGCGTCAGCCACTACTATCATCCCTGTGCCAGAAAAGTCCTCAGTGTTGTGCCTCAAAAAGTATTGTCCCAACGCACTTCCACCAATCATTATGAAATGTTGGCATAATGCCCATTACCTGGTACCAACCCAAAGGACTATAGGACTTCACCAAACATATCTGGAAGAAGGTCTCACAGCATCCAGGCCTTCTTCCTCTATGCTATCAGAACTGAAAAATAACCCCCCACTCACACACACAAACAAACACAAGAAAAGTTACTCCTTAACTGCTACTGTAATTCCGTGTAATTATTTATATAAATTCTTTCTAATCTTGATCCTGTTCCTTGCTATTTTTGTTACTGTCAACTGCACTTTATTATTATAATTGTGATATGTTATTGTCCTGTCCTGCCTGTAGACTTGCCTAGTCACACCATGGTGCTATAGAAAGTGTGTATAATTTCACTCTGGACTGGGTATTTTGAAATGAAAATAAGTTATTATAAAATATTATATTTCATATTAGGTTTAATTACAGTCTGTCACATGCTAACTCAATGTTACAACACCAAAGTGTAGTATCTAACATGAGTATTGCTGGTGTTGGCAACATGACAGCTTTTACTGATGCCATGACAGCTTATGACCGCATGTGACATGCAATGACTTGTCAATGGCATGCTTACATCAATTTTATGCAGTAGCACCAATCTGTGAATATGAAAACAACCCTTGCATAAAGAGCCCAGAACTGACCCTGAGGATACCCTGGATATTGAGGCCAAGTTCAAAAACACCTCAGATAGCATTGAGAGGTAAAGATGAGGGATATGTTGAGAACACCGTGGCCTAATAGATGTCCTGAGAGTGGTAGTCATATGACGTGGAGGAGAAAGCCGTACCCTTCAAGCTTGCTGTAATTAGTCATCTATGGCACAGCTGCTGGAGGATATTTGGCCACTTGGGGGCCTGTTTGGGATTTTTTTTAAAGCTTCAAAAATGTATGCAAATCAGGTGTGACATTACTTGCTAGAAGATACATGCAACCCTGATTCATATAAATATACAGGGAATAGCAGTATCACTTGGGAAAGTTAACTTTTGCAAGTCCATGTACGGTCAGGAGACATTCAGGACTGAATGCTCTACAAGTACAAAAAGGTCCAGGAGTCTGCTGACTGGGGAGAGCACCATAGGCCGGACAGTCATGAAACAAGGGGGAAGGCGTGATGAATCGAAGGTCGTCGTGTTTTATTAGGACCTGGAGAGTTAATAATGCATCGTGGCACGGGGAGGCTGATTGATTGTGGTGAGAGTCAGGGATAGGCTCCACTTCCTCTCCGGGCCTGGCCTGGGGGGGCTGTTCAGCACAAACACCTGCAGCCCTAACCCTGATGCTGCTCACGCTGCATAATACAGCCATCATTTCAGCGAGAGAGCGAGAGAGAGAAAGTGGGAGGCAACATCGCTGGGCCAGCTCCAAGAAGGACAAGTGTGTGTGATAATTCATTTGTTATTATACACTTCCAGGACAGTGAAAAAACTTCCTTGTGATTGGTAAGTGCAGACATTGAAGTTTAGGTGCATTAAAGATACAAAGTAATGTGCATGTATGTATATATAAATGTAAATGTACATATATATATATATATGTGTGTGTGTGTGTGTGTGTGTGTGTGTGTGTGTGTGTGTGTGTGTGTGTGTATAGCTGGGCTTCAGGAGGTTAATGGTCGGTGCTGCATGGAAATGTATGAAAAGAAAGTCGAGTCCAACAATCTACAATAAATACCTTATTCTGAACAGGCCAACCATGAAGTTGAACTCGATCTAAAAGCAATAGAAATACGCTCTATTTGAGCATTTATTTTCTGACATATTAGAGGAAGCAGAGCTTCCATAGTAGTCCTAGAGCAGCTGCCACTGCTGTACATGTGCCTTCCTGAGCATCAGGACCCTGCAAGCACTACAAGATTTCAGTCCATTATGAGTAGTGTGTTGTGTTATCAATGTGTTCTTAGTGACTGTGGTCCAAACATCCTTCAGACCATTAACAAGCTCCTCTTGTGTAGTTCTTCACTGATCCCTCACCTTACTCATGACCATCCTCACCTGTACGGCAAGATACAGCATGGGGCTCCAGACTGAGGTCTTGGCCATGGTATTGAAGAGGCTGGAATGGAAGAAGCTGATTCTGTTAACAGGTATACAAGATAAGATCAGGAGATGTTCAACATGGGCACATTGCCCAAAGTCTGGCTGGGACATAGCGCATCAAATACTTATTTTGTACTCAATGACACGCAAATCAATGTATACATTTTATGTACCTTGTTTTTTCATGATTTTTGGTTAATATTAAGTTTCTCTCCATACAATTGAAACCACCTCTTGAGTTACAGACTGTTTTTTTTATATCAGCAAACTTACAAATTCAGCAGGGGATCAAATAATAATTTCTGTCTACTGTATATGACATGGCACAGAGGACACATTATATATGACAGTTTCCCTCCCGAAAGCGACGCACACTGAGACCTCCATGCTGGCATTGGGTGAGTCCCCCCTTTATTACTCA
>JBBKCR010025614.1:0-11850 GCA_037577295.1 Ladigesia roloffi | reverse complement strand
TATTGTGGTTATTCTTGTTGTTTTTTTTTTTTTTTTTTTTTTTTTTTTTTTTTTTTTTTATTATCATTGTTGTTGTTGTTGTTATTGTTTTTTATATTAAAGTTTTAATATAATATATACATATATAACATAATACTTACATACATACATGTATACATAAATATATAGATGGATAAATAGTTAAAACATAATAATAGTCATCAACATGACAATTAGAGGTTTTAAACGTGCACTGTGTAATGCTGTGCCTCATAAACTCACAATGCTTTTTTGTGTCTCATTCACAGGTGGATTGGAGCAATAAAGGTATCTATATCCAAGTGGTTGCCTTTGCATCAGGCAATTCAAGACTACATGAGTCGCCCACCTGAAGCCACCAGAATGTGAACAGCAAGGTGTTTACCTTGACCTAATTTACCCATCCGGATAGCATGATACCCCAGAAAGAGGATACCATGGACGTATTTCCAGATATTCCTGATGGAAGGCTTGAATAGACTTTTAAATACAGCCCCTTATGAAAGTGAAGCTGGAAACACTGACACTGATCCCGATTAACGTTTTGTAATTGTAATCAGTTGTGTTGTAAAATACTTTAGTTAGTTCTAAAGAAATATATTTTAAATTGTCAAAACGGCATATTACTTTACTGTAACTGTATATAAAGATTCTTTATACATTATGATCAATTGAAGGGAAAAATAAGCTTATAGTGCAGGTAAATATGGTCAGTCTTATGCATAATTTTTTTTAAACCAGTCCTTTCCTACCATTTTGCTATGTATATCTGAGAAAAAAATGACAGAAAAAATTTTGTACGTAGTTGCATTTTTTAAATCTAGAATAATGCAGAGGATATGGAGCATTCTGTAGTTAGCCAAGTCTCCAGTCGTGTAAAAATTAAACAAAGAAAAAAAAGGGGAAACAAAGTTAACTTTTAGTGTCTTTTCATACTCAAGTGATTTATGCAATGCTTTTTATTGTATTGATTTATACTGGTTTTGGTTGTTACAGTTTGATAATGATCTTTGAGTACAACCATCATTACAGTCATGCATTTGCATCCTGCTTTTTATTGCATGCTTTTTCACTCTTTTCCTATTAATGAATTTAATTCAGCTTCAATAGGACTGTGCTCTGGTGGTCTTATTTACAGTCCACAACCAGCAATGTACTGGCTCACATCCTGGCCCTCACAACGATCTTGCCAGCCCACCCTGAGAAAAAGACAAAAAAAAACGATTAACTTGTGTATTTAGCCAATATTATCCTGAAAGTTCACAAAAAACCTTATAATTTAGTCTTACCAGGCAGAGATGCCCTGCTGGTCCACAATGGTCTTGGCACACGCAATGTCGGGCCCGATGTTATCAGTCATCAGCTCTGTTTGTGAGAACAAGGGTGCAGATTGTTACATCAGCCTTGTTTACAGTAAAATTTACAGGAAAGTTCCAGTTATTTCCCACAAAAACTCAGTGGTGAAATTATTTTTAATCTATTGCTACACATGCCCTGTCACAGGCGGTTGTCATTGCAGAAATCTTTTTGAAACTTTATAATGCTCCATAATGTGTCACTGCAACAGCTGAAGCATGATTCTTCAAAATGAGGTTACCGCTGCAGGAAATTCCACAGCCGTTGTAGCTTGGGAACTGGCCATTAGAACACCACCATTGATCGTTAATCTGGAAAATGCCATAGTCAGTCGAGCCGTTAGAGTCGTAGTCGATGGCCTGAGTGTTATAGCTTGACTCTGCGAAGGCCAAGCAAACCCCTGCAGATATGGAACAGTGCACATAACACAGACACAACAAAAAAGAAGAGCTGATTTAGTGTAAAGATTCAACAGGGCAATTCATCAAATCTTTGTGAATGATGTGTTCCAGGAACTGACATGCAGAAGAGTGGATTATCAGTCATGTGTCATGCAGTTTTTTTTTTCAATTTGTTTTAAGATGTACCCAGCTGAGGGCCACCATTTTTGCATGCTGGCAGAGTAGACCTATCCTGCAGCTTTCAAGAAGAGTGACAAGAACCTGAATTCAAATGTAATTTTCTGAGTGAAATTTAGAGCACGTTTTTGCAGGGAACATACCTAAGTGTGTTTAAAAAAAAAACTATAATACATCAAATACACCATAACCTCTCTAGTGTAACCTTCAGCAGTGATTATTTAAAAATTGATGAAATGATAAACAAGTCAACAAAAAAGTATCATTAAGAAAACCTCCCTTTTCTGCCACACTGCAAAAAATACTGCATTTAGTAAATTCAATAAAAGATTCGATATGCATCACAATGGAAACCTGAAATCTGACACATTAAAAATCATGCCAGGGATTGGATTTAGAGACTAATTGAATGAGACTTTTGGAGCACTTACAGTTTCCCAGACTGACACCTGCATATCCATCCAATCCAGCTGCTTGCAGCGTACTTGCTAGCTCACATCTGGAATAAATCATGCCATTGGCAACCCCCGCCACAAAAAGAAGGACCAAGAACTTCATCATGGCTGCAGAATTGGAATGGATCCCTAGATGTCCTGTGTGTTCTGTGTGTGTACTACCAGGCAGTTCTGAAATATATACTGTATGAGAAACTGCTGCAATTGCTGGAATTTGTTGGGAGTGTTCTGTAACCTTCCTCAAAGTTACGTTCTGATTTGATTACTGCATTTTACCGTGCTCAGCTGATTTCAGCGCCTGCTCCTTTATCTGCCCTTGTGGGAGAAACAAATAATTTAATCGTAATTGAAAATGTACAAGAAGTGACTGTTTGCTCTTTAATCTACGACTCAAAAACCACAGCGCCTCTGTGATTAACATTCTGAGATAGCAATTTGTCTGCTGGCAAGCTGCAGGTTTTGGTGTGGTTGTGGCGCAAAGGCAGTTAGGATCAGATAACTCGAGAGAATGTATGTGCTGACTTCCTTTCACATGGTTTCATTACCATATCTTTAACAAATATAGCATATATTAATGCTGCTGAAACTGGTTATCAAGGCTTTTTGTGTATGTTGTTCACATGGTTGAGGCTACATTGCTCACGTGAAGACATCTATCAGTGGGTGTGATGGTGAGAAGCTGTCACTTGATTTTGCCATCTGAATATTGGACTAAAATGTGACTGACCAGCTGTAGATCACACCAGTTCTGACATCTTTACACTGATTGCTACTGATTTCTAAAGCATGAAACCTACACATCTGCATAGTCATTCTATACAACTCAATACAGTGTAAGTGTAGCAAAAATAACAAGATATGTTGGAACCATAAGTCTTTGTCTAAAGATATGTGTTGGAACCATAAGTCTTTGTCTACAGCAATTTGTGGTACAGATGTGATGGCATCTCCAACATTAATGAGACTTTGGCAAGCATGACCCTCTTACTCATTAATCAATCACCCCATTTTGCACTTTTGATGGTTTCTAACAACTGCAGGCTGGGAACTTCTGCTGTTTTGAAGGTGATTTGATCCAGTCATCTAAGCATCACACTCTGACCCTTGTCAAAGTTCCTCAGATGCTTATGCAAATCATTCCTGCCTATAAAACATTGACAGAATTTTCACTTGCTGCCTAATACTAGGGATGGGCCAATTCACATTTTTCCAGCCCCAATTTATTTCAATACACACCTGCCAATACCAACACTGTTATTTGTATTATATTGCATTATCATTATTATTGTTGGTATTAAGTTTAAGTTTGCATCTTGTAATAAAAAGCTCACAGCATTAGGCAGCTGGTTAGGGTGTAGCCCCTGCAATCAGAAGGTTGTGGGTTCGAGTCCCAACACTGTTAGTGTCATCATTGTGGTACGCCTGAGCAAAGTACTGTTCCCACACACTGCTCCGTCATTGGTGGGAGCCCATTGCTTCACTTGGTGAACTACAGAGAAAGATTTCACATGTTATGCTGTTATATATTCCTGCATTACTATTAGGGGCCACTTTATTTTACTATAGATAGGCAAAAATGTGCATTGAATTTGGATGCATTACAAATGAATTAATTCTTATCATACTCCAAATGCAAACAGCAACAGTTGTGACATGTTAACTTCAATTAAGTATTTGTAATGCAAAACTAAAATCTTAATCATCAAAAATCTTTCTATTATGTTAACACAACAATAAGCTCTTGCATGTTTTTTCTCATCATCCCCATTACGACAATATGAGTGGATATGATCAGGTGGTATGGAAGAGGTGTCTGAAGTGCACTAGCATAAACAATGCTACTCATTGTGGCCTTTAGTGAAAGCCTATCCATTTTATGCTGTCTATTACTATAACTGCCGTCAGATTTCCAAAACCTTCTCAAAACTATCATAAAACAGTGTCACAAGAATCGGGCAGTTTATTCATAGACATGGCCATCTTTCTGTGAGGGAGCTTTAAAAGTCAATTAACTCTTCAGGTATCTGGTTCTAATCATCACCACTGCAAACAGTTTTGTTACACAAGGATGCCATTTCATTTTAAACCACCCCGAATAACTATTTTTATTATGTAGTTATGCAGAAAGTTTGAAAATTATTTTCAAGCTCCTTCTTGGAATTTTTAGGCCAACATTAAATTCTGCTGCAGTAGCAATGTTTCTCCAGCAGAGAGCAATATTTACTGCTACGTAAAAACCCGACTGCACCTGGTGCCAAAACGGGTGAAGAGAGATTGTGACGTAGTACATTGGCATATTAGGCATATTAACCGCTACAGCAGAAAAGTACAAAATTAACACCGCCGGTTTTCTTAAAAATGTCCAACTTGAGAGCAGAGCAATGCTATTTTCACAAGTTTTCACAAATAAATAAAACGAACTACCACATATTCATCTTATCAATAGTTTTGCAGAGGTATGCAGCCATCCAACTTTCAGTTTATACACTATAGTGCAGCTGTGGTTGTATACACTATAGCTCTGCAGCTGTGGTTGTTAGGTTGCAGTTAGCCTAATGCTATGGTCAATGTATGGCGTCCTGTTGCTATGGTCGATGGATGGCGTCCTATACATTGACCATAGCAACAGGCTAACTGCAACCTAACAAATGCAGCTGATACAACCACCTATCAACACCACAGCAGCCATTACAGTTACCTACAGGAGCCGCCTGTGATGCTATAGGACCTATATGTGGTTGCCACAGTGAATTTCTCTGTCTTCTAGTTTTTATTCCTCCTGTTTTTGGTGCCACTTCATTATTCTCATTTGAATATCTGACAAAAATAAATAATGACTAAAATATTGATCACTACTTGGATTTGCACTTCTTGTTTGAGAGACCATAACTCTAACCACTCATTCTTCCCAACTTTGACTTGCTGGAAAATATTCCAACAACTTATGTATATAAAACTGCACTTCAGGATTTGAAACAGTGTCGAAATTCCTAACAGCCTCAATCGAGAAGTGACACAAAAAAGTTAAGAAGTTAAAAAAATAGCAATCGCCTAATCATTCATTCCAATCATCACTCACCCCTCTGCTTTTATAAATAAAATAAATAAATACGAGGTAACATAGATCCCTACTCCACCCAATCCCCGCCCCTCCAATCATCAAATAAAATGACTCTGTCGTTTCATGAAAAATGTGTTGGTTGGTCAGCCAGACTGACACCTCTGTAGCTGGACATCCCTGCTACTTTCTGTGTCTGCGCCAGCTCATACCTCTAAAACATTTTACCACTGGCCACTGCCACCAGCAGAAATAGCTTCCAAATCTCCATAACGCGGCAAGGTTGATAATGAATTTCAGCAAATGTGTTATGTGTTCGCTCTGCCTTTAACTTCACAGTGAAGCATATAGTAGGTGTTTGAGGAACATTTTCTTTTAATTGAACAATTTAACAGTTGTGTTTTATCTTGCTCAATTGCTACTTTGCAAACCTTACTGAATAATCAAAACATTCAATCTCAGTAAAGTTATACATAAATAAAAGACATGACATATACAGTCTTTTTTAAAATACAGTTTAAACCACAGGAACATTGATTAACATTTTGAGTAAGGAATATCTGAAACAATCCATTCTGTGACTTCAGTTAAGTTCATTTTGCAAACCTCCTATTAGAATGTACAGATCTACATTAAATGCTGCAACATTTCTGCAGCTACTGACTCATTAAAGCAAACGCATGTGTGCAACTACAGACCAAACCTAGGAATTGCAAAGACACATTAAGTATATTATGCACACTAGGTATAAAATAGAGAAGACATCTGACTTGATTTTGTTAAACATGATCAGTTTGCAAAAAATCGCAATGCTTTCTTCTGCTTCATTCATGTCTGAATTGAAACAATAAAGGCATCCATATCGAAATGTTTGACTTTGCAGTGAGCCACTATGAGTCGCCCATGTGAGGCAGCGAGATGTTTTCCTTGCTCTAATTCACCTGATTTAGCCCAGAAGTCAATTGAGTGACAACCTTTTGGAAAGGCTCCACTCTAGATATTGAACATTTCTGCAGGACCCCAAGTGTATTCAGCCAGAGGAGCATTACTGAGATTGGGAACTGATGTTGGATTATTAGTTCTGGATCACAAATAACACTTTGGCGCATCCCAAAACTACCAGGATGGAGCTTCAGCACTTCATTCCTACAGACAAGGCAGTTCCAGGTCCACTGAACCATAAGTTCTTCTGTCTTTTTAATAGTTTTAATGTTTTCAAAGCAAATTACAAAACAACTTGCTATGCTTACCTCTTAACTTCTAGGTCATACACTACAATGGAGGGACACCAGAGGCCTGGGCATCCTCAACTACAGAATATAATCTTTTATGAGTAGACCAGATCTCAAAAATAGTACTACAACAGAGCCAGTAGCACAAGATGTAATTATCTTTCTTTCCAGTCCTCATTGACCCTCCTTTCATCAAACATGTATTGGCTTATAACAGAAGAAACAGAAGAATTGTTTACTTGTTTAATTGATTAATGTTTATTTAGAGCAAGCAGTACAATAAGGCATTTGCCATCAGCTATTTTTTCCTTTTTTAACAATTTGCATGTTGCATAGTGAGGATGTTTGCAAAAGAAAAAAAAAGATATGACAAGAGTGCCTGATTCAATCTGTTATAGCAAAATACATCTGGAGGCGTCAGGAGAGTTTTATGTTGCTACACAATAATGTTGTGTTTAAGTCAGATGAACATTCTTTGGTCTTCATTTAAACATTACAACCTGCGATGTACTGGCTCACATCTTCGTCCTTACAGCCGTCCTCCCAACCCACCCTGAGAAAGAAATGCAAAACAAAAAGAATTCAGTAGCATATTTGACCAAATTCCTGCTGGTGGATCATTAGATCTTCTATTTGTCTTTATGTACCGAAAAAAGTTAATTTTAACATGACACTTGTACACCATACTTTAGTATAAATAATTGTGTTTAATGACTGTGCCTTTCAGACTGATTTATGTAAACGACCTCTGATCACACTGTTCTGTATTTTAGTTTATTCAAACTGCAGTCCTGGCTGAAAGGTCTTTATAACTTTAGTGTGAGTAAATGGAGCTAAACTGTTGCTAAAATATGTGAATTTTTAGTTCTTTGCAGCTCATGTCTGAGATGTGGACTGGGGAGTGAGTGGTATGTTTTGATGCTTTAGCAGTGTTTAACTGGTAAAACAACCACTTGAATTTATATTACAAAATATTTTTTAAGCTATTTTAAGCTTACCATGCCGTGATTCCTTTCTCTCTCACTATGGTCTTGGCACACTCGATGTCATCAGAAATGTCATCAGTCAATAACTCTGTGTGAGAAAAAATGGGTATATATATATGCTCTCTTTGGACTGAAAAATTGCAATAAATATTGAGGATCTACAACATAATCCAAAAAACATTAATATTGTTATGTTGACCACCCCTGGCTGAAAGATGATGTGACTAAAAATTGTTTTTCTTACCACTGCAGGATATTTTGCAGGTATTATAGCTGCGGTATCGGCCATCAGAACACCACCAGCGATTGTTGATCTGGAAAATGCCGTAGTCCGTAGAGCCGCCGAAGCTTCGCTTGTTGATGGCATGAGTTCTGTAGCTGGATTCTTTATAGGCCAGGCAAACCCCTGCAATTGTGGAACAGTCGAAAAAGAAAAAACATTACATATATTAGTGAGGTCTTGGGGAAAAAAATTGGGTTCAGCCTAAAGATTGCTCAGTTTTTTCCTTAAAAAGTGTACAGTGTACATTAATGTCCCTGTAACTAATGACTGTAAGTCTCTCTGTATAAAGAGGTTGGCCAAATGTACCTTTATATAAGTAATGATCTGAACGGACTTATAATGTTACTCTGTTAGCTGTGCTTTTTTGAACATGGTACATACAGATGTCCCCATTCAAAACACATTGTAATAAGGAGTTAGATGTATGTTTGTCTGTGTTGCGTGCCTGGTCAGTGAAAATTGCCGAATATATTTTGTTAAACCTTGTCTATATTTAAATTGTTTTGTATGTTGCGCAATGTCTTATGTTTGTTGCATTTTGTGTACACTGTGGAACCTGAGTTTCACCATTTCATCTCTCTCTATATACTGTATATGGATGAGGTGTAAATAAACTTCACATTGACTTTGAATTTTGAAGCATGTAAACTCTGCATTCAAATGTTTAATACATCTGGAAAAAATATGACTGTCAACAGATAAACATTAGTGTTTAGAAGAGTTTGCATCAAGAGAGGGATTTAAAGGAGAACTCACAGTCAGCCAGACTGACACCATAGTAGTCGGACAGCCCCTCTTCCTTCAGTGTCTGCGCCAGCTCACATCTGTCAAACGTTTTGGCGCTGGCCACCGCCAACAGCAGAAGAAGGATCCAAATCTTCATTGTGCCGCAGGTTCGAAAACAGATCTCAGCAAGTGTGATGTGGGTTTTCTGCCTTTAACTTCTCTGTGAAATATATAGCAGCCATTTGAGGAAGTACTTTAGATTCTGGAATTATTTTTGATAGCTTTGCATTCCTTACAGCATCCTACTTTTATTGTTGTGTCTTATCCTGGATCTAGAAAGGCAAGAAGATAGTTCCTCTGATTTCACTTTTTCACATAGTTCTGACTCATTACATGTATTACCGCTGATAAACCACTGAGCACATTTTGAGAATTTATTCATTTATTGCATTGCTTCAGTTTTACAATTTTTGGCTGTAAAGTTTTTTTACATGATGCCAAGCCAAGCTGCTTTTATTTCTTTAAATGTTGCTAGAAAGGTTAACTTTAATTAGTCCAGAATGTGAGAAGGACAAGCGAGGACAAAAATCTTGGCCCAGTATTCCAGACAGGGATCATGATTAGTCCTGGACTACATTTCTATAACAGTGAGAAATCTCTATTCATGATATTGTTTAGTGACTAGGCTTAATCCCCATCTTGGAAACCACTCCTGTAAGTATTGTAATTAGTATTAATATTATATTGCACTTTAAGGTTACCTGATTAATATCATTATGACAGAAATGTACTTAAATTAGTGACACATACTCTGGAGCAGCAACACATGAGACTGCAGTCAACATGTCAAGTGCCAAGCATCAGCTGGAGGGGCCCAGAGCCCACCATTATTGGCCTGTGGAACTGTGGAACTGTTCTGGAGTGATGGAGCTCCATTCACTTTGGGATGAGTTTTGTGTCACATAACTGAGGATACAACATTAAAATCTCACCATTCTGCTCTCGAAGCTAAGTATAATGTCCCGAAATCTACTGTAAAGCCTCCCTAGGAGGGAATGAGTGAAACTCCCTATTGAGCACTGATCTACGTCACTCTGAATAAGAGCAGCTAAATGTTGTAAATGAAAATGTAAAATTTAATAAGTTGATTTCAGAAATATGTTGAGTAAGAGGATGTTCAAAATCATTTGGCCACATAGGGTATTTTAACAGTTCTGGCATTGTTACTTGGGTTTCCACACATTAGACCATTTGGCACAAAACATGCGTTTTCCAAGCTTCATGTATCCAGATGCTCTTGTTTTACTTACTTTAAGTATTTCTTTATTAATTTAATTTAATTCTTCCATTCTAATTTTAAATTTTTATGTTCCTGGAACATTTTATATATTTTTGTGATTATTTTAATAATGTCATAAAATAACTGTGAAGCACATTGAACTGTATTGCACACCACAATGTGTGTCATAAAGCTTATTGTTCTGTCCATGCATATTTCAAGATATTTGTCTTTAGAAGGATAAATGAGAGAAATATGGGATAAGATGGAAGAGACACCTGAAGATTTCCAAGCTCTAGACCAGTTGTTACAGTTTAGTACAGTTTAGTGACCTTGCAGCTCCTATTTTGGCACAACCCCAAAATATTATGAAACACATTTTTAGATAACGCCAGGCTTTCCCAGTTATGGATATGTGAACAAACCCTTGGTGACAACTGATAAGAAAGTAGCATTTTTAATTCATCACAGATGTAGATGAGATATGCTGACTAATACCTAGGAGGTAAAACACACACAAACATAATCTCACAAAAACAGTCGAGTATGAGCTCACTGCAAACACAGCATGCACAGACCTTCATTCGCACTGGTTTCATTAAGTAAAAGGAAATAATCTGATCAGCAAATATGTGAATCAAAACATCTACAGTGTATCTTATTACCAAAGTTTTGTTTGTGTTGGAATACGAAAATACACATATTCTGACATCTCTGTCTCAGAGTACAGCACAGTAGTCACTCTGAATCCAGCACGTCATTCAGAAATATTACTTTCTAAATCATTACATTTTATTGTATTTTTAGCTTTTAAGTTTTAAAGTCTTGCACTTTATGTTCACATTCTGGGTAGTCCTGTTCTGTCCACATTTGTATATTGGGTTGTTTTTATAGTAGCAACCTGAGCCTGGAGAAATGTGGTATGTTTCAGTGTTTACAGAATAAATGGTTGAAACGACAGTAAACACCTACTTGACTCACAAGGATTCAAAATCTTCCTTTGGATTGACCTTAAGTTGATACATAACAGCTTTTTATTGGCATTGAAGGACTTTTTTGCTTCAGAACAAACAAAATTTTGGAGGAACTAGACAATTACTTTTCTTTTTTCTGTTTTGCATCATTCAACATCTGTCCTCCAGCTGGCCGTGTCAGATGTCAGATAGTCCTTTTATTGCTGGGAAACTCCAGAAATACCCGATTCCGGGTTCAATCACTGCCATTGCGCAGCGTGTATTTCAAAACCAGTAGAGGAATATGCCATTCGTTGTCCCACTCTCACATTCTTATCTCACATACAATTGATATCAGCTAACCTTCCTGTTTGCCCAACATTTACTGAAGGTGTACATACAGCTTTATCATAATCTGACTTTACAGAGCACCCATCAAATTTAAGGACACTATATGAACAAAATTTTAAGGATGCATGACCATTACACCAACATGAACATTGCATACAAACATAGACTTTAATGTGCAGTTGGTTCCTACTTTGCAGCAAGTCAAACACCTCACATCAAACATGAATTGATTAAAAACTTTGCCATGTGTTATTTTAGTAAGTTTTACTTCCCTTTTTTAAGAGTTTGCATGATGCATAACACTTGCAGCAAATGAGGATGTTTGCAAAAAACAAATAAGGCAAGTGTGTCTGATTCACTCTACAGCAAAATATATCAGCCATCTTCAGGATAGTTCTATTGTGTTGCACAATAGTGTTCACAAGCTGTGTTTAAGTCAGAAAGACATTCTTTGGTCTTAATTAGGGATGCACCGATATCGATACCGGTATCTGGTATCGGCCCTGATACCGCATTTTCTAAAGTACTCGTACTCGTTAAAAGTCTCCCGATACCGTGGACCGATACCACGGTCT
>JBBKCR010025603.1:0-11850 GCA_037577295.1 Ladigesia roloffi | reverse complement strand
CTGCTGAGGAAAAATTGTCACCTTCGACTTGGATGCCCTGGGGGTAAGCAAATAAACATCAAATTTTCATTTTAGGGAGAACTGTCCTTTTAAGTAATCATTTATAGCCAAAACCATGTGGTAGTTCAGCTTCTCCCAAGGGGGTTCATGGCACTGTTGATCTGCTTTCTGTTTTGGATTTGCTCTTCTTCATTGGCTACATCAGCCCTGCTCTCCAAGCCTTGTTATTTGCGGTTATTGTCCTTTTTTTTCAATTACAAAATTTGTCATTACACAATATTTCTTATTCACCTGCAGTGGGAATTATTTATCTACTGCTTCAATCTCCTTCATACATTCAATCTTTACTATCCCTGGATAAAGGCTTAATTGTATTTATGTCATATGAAGCTACTTTTCATTGGGAAGCAATCGAATACATATGCCATACATATTGTTAAATGCTTGGCATAAATATTTTCCAATGATTTCCAACTATTGTGCTTTATACTCTTTGCCCGTTACATGGCTTGGCCATAACCTTAACAGATTTGAAGAACCACTAGCGTAATATATAGTAACGTACTATAATTTGCTGCTGAAATATATTGAACATTGGTGTATTTTAAATACAAGAACTCCCTCAAAGCTACGTTCTACAGTAATTTCCCATAGCAGTGCTGGTGTGCGGTAAACATTATTAGAATGCTTGGTGTCCTATTTTCCTATTTTGCGAAATAAAGCCCTTGGCTCTAGTATTCTTTAGTCTGTCTAGAGCTTGTTCATTTACACCATAAAAGGTTTTTATCTGATCTTTCTGGTCCCAGCTGTGGTACAGACTGCTTTTAGCCCATCATTACTCCCTTAGGGACAGGGTTACTGATCTAATGGCTCATGGTCCCCCCCACTGAGCCAGCAGCAGGCAGGCCATGTGGAGACCTCTCTTCTGTTAGCATCAAATAGGTGCGTTAATCAAGTCCTGGAAAATGGCTCACAATGTGCTGGATTTGAGCATTAATGTTGCCTCACAGTGGGTATGATCCAAATCTCTCGTTTTGAAGTTTCCATGCATGGTGATCTGTGTTTAATGTGCAAACATCACTAAAAATCATCAAACATCATTACGTTCATCTGTGAAAGTGGGTCATCCCCAGGTCTGAGGCTTGTGTGGGGCATTAACAGCAGAAAACTGGTTTCTATTAACATCAGTTAGCTTGTTTAATGTGGTTGCCGTTGACGATATTTGGCAAGGTTCTCTGCTTGTCTCCCTAATGGTGATCCAGGAGGGATTTAAAGATACCAATGTTGAATAAGGAGACAGATACAGGCCTACAGGTCATTTTCTCCACCGAATTTCAGAGTTTACACCTGATGGGATTTCACACAGTGGAGAGGTGTTTTCTTTCCAAAATGGACAAACAAAATGAATGTCTACAATAGTCTGTGGACTACACACACACCAGAACAAAAGTACCACTCCGTTCCAAAAGGCATTCAGTGCTTTCCCACTATGTGGGCGCACATGTCTAACACCAAAGCAAAACTGCTGGAACACAAAACAAAAGCTTGGACTGCACCTCGTCCTGCAATCTGGTTTCCTCTCAAGCTCTGATTTGTACACAGACGCAGTCTGCTCACGCAGCCAGACTGATTCTAACCCCCAGATTACTAGCCTTAATGACTTTACACTGACTCCTGCCTATTTATCGCCTGCCGTCTGAAACTGCTCGCCCTGTAGAGAACATTTTCTCCTGGCAGGCTCACAACATCCATTAAATAGACGGCAAATTTCCTCTCTGCTACAAAGGAGAGATGGGGAGACGGTTGTGTTTGCTTTAAAGTCGGCACGGTAGTGTGCTGCTCTCCCTGTGCGTCAATATTTGTGCTATTGAAGCAGCCAGAGTGGAGGGAGCAATAATAAACACGACCCCTTGCTCCTGGCCCGCCGTGGGTCCAGCTCAGAGGTGGATCAGACAAGTCAGTCTGATGTAGAGCCTTAAGAACTAACAGCACAAATACAAACAGTGTCATTTCTGTCACAAAGCTTGGTTGAAAAGTAGCGTTTCTTGACGGCTCATGTTTTTTTATTGATGTCTAACGTTCAAAGCTAAGGAAAAAAAGGAAGTGAAAACCAGACAGCTCTTCAGATAAATAAAAGGACATGGACACAAACAGCCCACCTGCAATAACAAACAGCATGTTATCCTATTTCAGATGTTGAGAATCATTATTTATAAGAATTTCTACATTTCTTAATATTTTAAGGGCAAATAACATTATCTCTGGCAAAATCTAGAGTAATATAAGAGTTACTCATTGCCACCATATAAACAGTGACTGCATTGTTGTTTTTTCCTTATCCAAGGCTAAAATCTCTAATCAATTTATTGAGGCTTATTATTTATATCAAATTTTATTTGAATGAGCATTCTGAACTCCAACACATGGTCTCCAGTCCTAGTTTACAAATGTAGAAATTGTCATGGCCACAAAACCCAGACATCATAAACAGCATTTTCCATTCAGGAGAAGGTTAAATTGCGGCCTATTCAGACAGAGCCCACTTTTTATGAAATGATAGATTGTACAAGTCTTTAATGCAAGACTTTTGTTTTATGCAAAAACTCTACAGACACAGACAACACCACAGACTCACACATGTGTGTGTTTAGGAGTGCAAGTCTTTGCTTCAGCCTGGAGCTCTGAAGACTAGCCCATCACAAACAACCATGAGCTCAGCTGTAAACAATGGCATTAGTGTTCATGTGTACATTTTATGTTTACATTTATTCTGTAAAATTCTAAACCACGCCCCCAGATCTACCATGTTTTCTGGTGGAATGTCTACAGATGAAAGTGTAATGTTCATGGCAGTAATATGACGACATCGCGTGAAGTTAGGGGCAAATGACATGAGTAAAAAAATCTATACTTGTTTCTTTTAAACTTTCATGGAGGTTCAGTTTCAAAGGGTTCAGTGGTGCTGTGAACAGGGCTGGAAGTAAACTGGGCTATATGGCCCTGTCATGACCCTCCCTCACACACACAAACACAGACACACTACACTGTACCTTTGGTGACGTTCACTATCGATTATTCAACACTTTCCTCTTTCATGTCTCCTCATATGCTTCACCACTGCAGTGGGTTTTGGCAGTGCTGGCTTGAGAATCTCACTCACTCTTTCACAGGGAATAAAATTATATCCCTTCTGTGGCCAAGGTGACCCCTGTGTCTGTGTGTCCGCTAAAGCGCTTCTCTGCCTCTCTGATTTCTGCGGTTTTGTTTGAACGGGGCTCCGTGCCCGAGATTGTGCTGCTGAGTGTTTGTGGAGATTTGGAAGCATGTTGGCTGAACCCACAGACTCTCTTAGGGGACCAGCTGTATAAATGCAAATGTGATGACACAGCTACCAAAACACAGAATGTATCAGCTAATACAAAGAGCATGTCTCTTAACGGTGCACACAAGCCCATCTCTCCTCAATTATCACCACAGGCACAGACAGTCATAAATCAGGAACACCAAGTTCTGATTGCTACTAACTCAATCTATCCTGTGAATAGGAACATTCTGCTTTCCTGGGTTGGGGTCATCAGGACTGGCCAACAAAGTAATACGTAATCTCGATGAAATTCAAGTGACGATACTGGTCATGTGATTTAATACATGCATTAAATCACATAGTCAGCAATGAACATGCATCCCCACAGCTAAAACAAAAGGTCATATGTGCATGTTTACAATGCTGAGTATAAAGACTGTGGTCTATAACCAAACTAACTTGAAGAAATATCACTTAAACGATGAAAACTTGAGAGCGTGCAGCAGGGCTCCATACTTGGCCCCCTTTATTTGCAGAAAGAAAGAATTAAGCCAGGGGGAGAAATGTGCAGGATATTTGAATCACCACAGATTGTGTAATCGGTATGTTTCCTTCAGGTACAGGTTATTATGTGAGGTGAAACGTACTGCAAATTCAACTACAGGGGACTGTTTAGGTCTCTTTTGCCCATGGGAAATGCAGATGATATTAAGTGGGCAATTCAGAGAATCTGGTTCTCATTAGTCTACCAGAGTGGCGGCTCAGGTTAGGAACACAAAGAGACAAAAACATGTATTTCCCTTGACAAGTTTCAAACAGATATTTACACACTGAATGGAAATTGTGTATATTTGTATACACTTACAGCAACAGAAGCTCATTTGGTCAGTTGTTAAATTTGGTTAATGTTACAGTTCTTAAAATGTAAATGAATTTACATCGTCTGCCTATTTCTGTCACCTTCGTAGTGCCTTTCTCCTCTTTCCCTCTTAGCATTTCTATTTAGGAATGAGTTGTGTTTTTTAAAATCACATTAAGAAACATAACTCTGAGTTACTGTACATATAAGGGGGGGGAAGGTTACTAACAAAAAAGTTGGTCCGTGCCTTCAATAACAGCCTGGCCCTCCAGAATCCTCCTGTCCAAATCACATTAGCACACAGATCTCCGCCTGTCCCGGAGCCAGAGCAGTAATCATCGGTGTTTGAGGCCAGACAACTATCTTGCCAGGATCCAACATCTCACCAGGCTGTCCCCTAGATCCGATTTCATTTGCAAGAATGTAGTCCAGATCACAATTTCTCACTATAACCTGCCCATATCGGAGCAAGCCCTCGAGAGTAAATTAAAATCTGATTCAGTGTGAGGACTTGCAGTAATTTCCATAATAAGTGATTATCATCTGGGGGGTTACCTGAGAACTGTAAGTAAAAGGCCTATTGTGTGAATATAACTGGAATATTTTAATAAAAATGCATGTCCCTCGCAAGACATGAAGCATTCCTGCTGCCAAGTCCCTGTTTATGCAAAACAAGACACTCTCCAAGGACACCTGCCAGCAAACAGGTTAGAACTGTTTTCCCAAAAGCACTGGCCAGGGAAAGCTCTCATTCGCACAACAGGTCACAGAAACCACTTCTCTGGCAACGGCTGCCATCCCAAGACAAAAGAGACATTTCCGTCAGTTTTTGGTTTCTCTGGATCCGACAAAACAATGTGAAATACTACATGAACCAAAGCAACAGCCCCATTTCCATCACCCCAAATAGGAGCAGTACCAAATCCCGAGCTGAATATCTCTACAACTGCTAGTTCAGCAGCTACAAGTACACTCTGCTAAGGAGATCTAGTCCCTGTTTACTTTAATCATGCAAATCAAGTCACTCAGAATGCATTACCGCAGGATTAAGATGCATGAGCCATTCAGAAACTAGGTTTTGGAGCGGTCACAAACATGCACATACAGTCTTATGCAACATCTGCATGACAGCCACAAGATGTTTTCATCAGAGCTGAAAAGTTTGTTTACAGTAACGTTATTATGAGTGATGAGCAATAGCACTCAGCTCGTCTCAAAATGCACGGGCTCATTATGGTATTCTGTGGGCCTTCATTCCATTTGAGCAATTTGCTTACTCCTACAGGCTCTACAGTATAAAACAGTTGTCTGTGCTTGACTGGGGCTTTAGGACAATTGCAAGCCCTGAAAAGTGAAATCCAGTACAATACTAGGAATTATATGTAATTGTAAGCACTTTTGCGCTATTATAGACATTTTATGCCACTGGATAAAACATAACAGCCAGGTATTTATTTCAGGCAGCTAATCTCAAACCTTTTTGGGGAGAGAAAGAAAAAAAGAAAGAAAAAACAAAACCCTCTAACACTGCTCCTTTCTGGTATTGCTCCATTGGGAATGTAGTCTAAGCCAATGCAATTTACAAAAACTAAAAAAAAAGACACATTTTATAAATGCTCTCTCATCATTTAAGTTACAATGAGCTTTTCACAGTCTGTAAAAGAATGGTGCTTGCTTTTTAGGCTGGTTGTATTTTTTTCTGAAGCAGATTAATCTCATGTCGAGTTTGCCAAGTGTCAAATTTTTGTCTTTGAATCTGACTGGGTAATGAAGGAACATTCTTGTTAGCTAGCGGTGCTGTCTATAGCAGTGTGGCAACAATGTGCCAAGGGCTTTAATCACTTTTTTGGGGGGGACTTTGTAATCACAGAGTCGTACTCTTTCTGTATACATTGTGCTGCATGTTAAGCAGATCTGTGTGGGACTGGCCTCCTCCACTGCATCTGAGGTGAATGAGCTTTTTGTTTTCTTTCACGTCGTTCTACTGAGCAACTCGTTGCCGGGTTCTTAGTTCCTGTTTCCTGGCTTTGGTTTAGGTTATTTTGTTCCTTTCGGACATTCTGCAGTGACAGGAAACCCTGAGAGAACTGACAGAACAAGAGAGCATCAGCTTTCTCCTCCAAACCCCACTTCCCTCAAACACCACTTCCCTAACCTGAGTTCTGAGGGGCAGTCCTGTGGCCTCACTGATGTATGTTTACTACGTGTTAGGGTCTATACCACTGTTAAAATGTGAAGAAAGGTTACCACTGTCAATAACATAAAATATTAAGGCAGCCACTCTTTTAAATGTCTCTAATGCATTAGTTTTGCGCTTTAGGGTAGATGCTAGATGGGTTCAGAGCTGTAAATGATTCCAGTTTCAATTGAAATGTAGTTGCATAGATTCATCGCCTTGTAGATTAATAAATCCACTAGTCAGCACTGTGGGCAGTAGACACTCAGCCCAGGACTGGGGTTAAAAAACAGTGGTGGTAAAAACCACAATGAACAAGCAGGAGAAGACAAAAATCAGTTTTTATGCTCAAACACTGAGCCCATAGTACTTACCTGATTGTCTAATAAAATGCCTAATTACTGACTGTTTAATGTGGTGTGTCTCCAGACTAAAAGTGGTAGGTAAACAATCAAGTATACCATTTAAAACTTTAGAAAGTTTCAAAAGAATCAAATAGCTTTAGTCAAAATTCAGGAATAATTAACATGCATTCTTGTTTTTGAGTTAAATGCCTAGATCACAGTCCAAAAAGCTTACTGGTATGTGGCCACCAGCATATAATCAATAAGCATTCCAAAAATAGCCAGAGATACTTATACCTTAACCTAAGTCATCTGCCAACTCTTGGCAAAATTAATGGTAAAATTAACAATTAAAATATCTTGTATTTCTAAAGTTATAATGGAACCTTGAAGCAGATAACTACACATTTATTATATAAACAGATTATCACCATTTATAATTACATGTATTGTTAGAATTTTATATATATTTTATTGTGTCAAGTGATTTCAAACTATTGGACAGTATAGTAGAATCGCCTGCCAGGTCAGAGATGCAGAAGTTCAGCTACATTGTTTCTGGTTATTGTTCCGACTACACACTGCCAATTCAAAAACACTGCGGAAAAAACCTGGTGTGGAAGACAGCCATGTGCATTTGTTTGAATGTTAGATCCGGCGAGGTTTTTCGGAGGCCACCACAGCTCTATGACTGTAATCAGAGAGAGAGTAATATCCTAAGCGTGGCTGACCACAAACACAGCTCTAAGAGTTCGGCCTTGGCCAGCAGAGGAAGGGAGGGGATACGCGCGACAACTATGCTGGACACTATAGAGGGAGCTGTGGTTACACATTTCCATTTCAGAAGGTTTTAACCATAAAAAAGAAGTTTTAAAGTTCTTTGTCTAAAACCAACAAATGTGGGGGCCAGTATCTGACAAGCTTTGCGCCAATTTCTATAAATCTCTAATATTCCAAGGCTAAAAGCAGAAAAAGAAGTGTTGAAGGATCCTGTTGTCTTTAGTGTAGAGGTTGGAGACATGAAAATATAACATTATCATTTTAAACATTTAGTTGGACAGTGCTCAACAGTACTGACAACACCAACAATAATCCCAGAAAAGCATATCATGATGCAGTTTAACTAATAAGAGACCGAGTAGAAGCTACTCAAGATATTAGGAGTAAAAGAAAGCAAGGCCGAATTAAATAAAGTCACTTAGCTCACAATTTTTATAGCAATTTTATATGCTAGTAGCAAAAGATTACATCTGTTCAAACCTCAGAAAAACAGAAATGTTGTGATACACATGTCGTGAAAACGTCAGGATGCATAGGGGGAGGGTAATATATCAAAAATACAACATGTTGTGAAAGTGTCTTTAAGATTCATGATGGCATATTTTTGACATATTGCCCATTCCTGTCTAATTGTTTAAACTCTGGAAGCACTTACCTTCTTCTTGCTGCAATAGATCTGCCATTTCTTCTCAGCAGGCAGAGCAAACATGGCCTCCCTGTTCTTGTCTGTGAGGTCCAGTTCATCCTGAAGGGAGACAGGAGATATTAAGCGAATCTCCAGTGAAACGATGTCTAAATGCAGAATACAGTATTACAAAAACAGCAGAAACACACACATAAGGAAAAATTCACTGTTACTGCAATGCCCTCGGGAAAAGGAATTAAAGGAAGAAAAAGGATTATAGCTACATGTATGGAGGCAAAAATCTGCAAATTATGATTCTGATTGTGAGATGTGGATTTACGAGTTTTTTAAAGCTTTTTTAGCGTAGGAATAAATGGCAGAACTTCCCAATTTGTCTTACCATGATACACTACAAAACCAAACCCCTTAATTTTACCCCTTAATATAACCTTAAGTTTTACCTTAATTTCCAGTAAAGTAAGGAAAATTAAGTGGAAAAGTGCACAGATTAAGGCTGATTAAGGGGTAAAACTACTGAATTTTTCCCTTATTTTTTTTATTTGCCCCTTAAATAACTGAGCCTCCTGAAGAAAATGTCTTGTTTAGGATTAAGGGGTTTCACACTCACACCTTAAATCACTTTTAAGGTAAAATTAATTCAAATTAAGGTGTTTGGTGTATAAATTAAGGTAGAGTTTAAGAATATTTTAAGTGTATTGTGTTTCATAGTGATAGAGTTACACAACGAACACCAAAGCAAAGTATCACCTGGGATACCATAGTAACCTCATCAGACATACCATAGCAACCACCTACCATCAACCTAATAATCACCTGCAATATTTGAGCAACTGCTTGGCACAACTAAACCCGCGTACCACAAAAAACTTGCATCACCCTAAAAACCACCTGGAATACTACAGATACAGCTTTTCTGAGCTAAAACACCCAAGTAATCACATAGTAATACTCAGACAAGCAAAATCCTTCTGCTGTGTAACCACTACACTGTTTGTCCAGGAAACACATTTCTGGTTTCATTGTCATCATCAAATGCTTCACAGCAATATTAGAATATTAACACTTAAGACTAATTAGTTTATAAAACCTGCAAAATGTGTTGGTCATCTAAAACACCACATTCCCTGTGGCAGTACTGACTTCCAAAGTACTTTAGGTATGTGAATGTGTGCATGTGTGTGTGTGTGTGTGTGTGTGTGTGTGTGTATGTTCTTATGTAACAAACCGCAAGGTAAGGGATCACGCCACTCACATGGTTTTCCATAAAGACCCTATAATCCAAAACCTAACCACAATCCACCCCAGTCAGTCTTCTACCTCCACCCCCCAGAACCAGCTCCTGTGGAATTCACATAAAGCTAGACTAATATTGATTCACCTGTTCACTAAGAAAAGGTATTCACACATACATCCAATCTCTCCAAACACATTCACATCTCAGTTACTGCACTGCGGTACTGAAAACACACTGCATGTGTAAACGTACATATGTGTATGCGTGTTTGTTCGTGTGTATAAGTGCTCTGAAAAGGAGGGACAGGAAAGACAATTCACAGACTATCAAGATGGTAGGAAGTCATATGAGGCCCTGAGAGGATTAACAGGAAGCTGCAGGGGTCAACTATGATCAGATGGAGGGGATCTGAGAGAGAGAGAGAGAGAGAGAGAGAGAGACACAGAGAGAGAGAGAGAGAGAGAGAGAGAGAGAGAGAGAGGGAGAGAGAGGAGAGAGAGAGAGAGAGAGAGGAGAGAGAGAGAGAGAGAGAGAGAGAGAGAGAAACAAAGAGAGAATGAGTGCAGAAAGTAGAAGTAGAGAGCAAAATGTTACACAGAGAAACTACACTGAATGAAGAAAGAACGAAACAAAGAAAGGGAAAGAGCGAGAGAGAGGAAGAAGGAGAGAGGGAAAGAAAGTGAAAAAAACTTAGAATAAGAAAAGAGAGAATGAAAGGAAGAAAACTGTATTTGGACAGCGCCTGCATAGTCCTGCTCCAACACTCCCTGTAATGTCCGAACCCAACAGCTCTCCTTAGCGGACAGGACTTGGCTGACTGGAGGTCAGTGGCTTGGCTTGGAGGAAGCTTGGTAATCATCACCTCCCTGCTGCTCTAGCTATGATCCGCTGAGTGGTTGTATCTGGGCAGTGTTGGGGTTTGCTGAGGACAAGGAAGTGACTATGAGTCAGGATATGCTTCCCCACCCAGAGCTCTCAGCTGAGGGAAGGAGAAACAGGGAATGACCTCCACACTCCTGACGGCCAGTGAACCAGGCAGAGGGACAACAAATATCTATAAAGTGTGTCCTAAAACAATCTTATCTACATTTCACTCAATTCTAAAGTATTCTGCCCATTCACACTGGTTCACCTGGAGTCTCAGGTCTTATTGTATCACTGGTGTTTTTTGGGGGCTAATGCAGAATCAGTATAACATGACCTGTAATACAATCATTTTAATTTAAGTAGTTTTTTAAGTAGTACGTTTATCTATCCCCCACCCCCAACCCCCGGTAATTGGACATCTTTAAAAAGCACTTGAAGTGCCACCTATACTCCAAGGTCTTTGTTCTTTTTACCAAGATGATAATACTACTATGACTGTTATTATTATTGTTATTAATGTATTATGGATCAAACAAACCAGTGTGAATAAGTGAGAGAAATCTAGAACGATGTGAATGGGGAGAACACTTGAGTCACACCTCAGTCAGGTATGGAACACCAACCCAAAGTCTTGATTGGCTGGTGTTTACTGGGTTGTTGTGGTCTATAATGAGTGTGCACACATGAAAGTAACTACATCACTGAGAAACAGCAAAGTAAGACCAGCCTGCTCCTCATCCACTTCCACAGACCACTGGAAGGTCTGAAAAGGGTGATTTATAGCTCCTACTTTCCTTCTCAGTCCTATTTAGACCAGAGAGTTTCGTGATTCAGTAGCATTTGAAAGAACTGTGTGCATGTGCAGCGCAGAATATCCACACAGAATAACGGTCCCACTAACAAAACAGGAGGGATGGGATTAAAACTGCCCTACATCCAGACAGAGCAAGGCACCGGAGAGAAAAGCAGAGCGAAAGAAAGAGAGAGTCCTATGTGGACCAGGTTTTGATGATCCTGATGATGTTAGACTCAACAGGCTGCTAATTGTGTGTTTTTTCAACATTTTCTGCCGGTTTCATTGTAAAAAATGTTCTCAAAAGCTTCCCTCAGTAGAGAATTTGACTATGAAGTGAAATGTTTATTCCTGCTTTATTGTCCTATATACATAAGTGTGTATAGATCACTGGGTGTTTATCCTTGTCCTTTAATTAAGTATTACTAGGCTGGCATCTTTAAACTTCAAATCTGTGAAACTTAAAGACTACAGTACTGCACAAAATGCTTATTCAGCTGTGTACAGGACATTGTAGTACAACATTATGTTTATAATTTTGCTACAATGTAAAATAGTCTACCATGTGCAATACATTACAACATTGCTAAAAACATTATGTGCAATATCATTTGTGAAATGGTCTTAAATGTACAATAATGTACTGCTTTCCATTATAATAAGCGCAATAATATACAGCTAATGTGCATCGGTGTCATTATATTTCACTTACTGTTACTTATCTACAGTGATGGGAATAACGGCGCTATAAGTAAACCCCGTTACTAACGGCGATACTTTTTCCAGTAACGAGTAATCAAACCAGTTACTGTTTCCCCCGTTACAGCGCCGTTACCGTTACTGACAA
>JBBKCR010025594.1:0-11850 GCA_037577295.1 Ladigesia roloffi | reverse complement strand
ACTGCTTCACTGAGTGAATGGGTCAAATGCAGAGAAAACAATTTCCTTCGGGATAAATAAAGTAATTAAAAAAAAAAAAAAAAAATGAATTTCAGGGCTTACTGTATATAAACTAGTGCTGTTCAAAATATCGTGTTAACTATCTGTGTTCATTTATTTTTTACAACGCTTTAAAATAAATCGATCGGAGGATTAATTTGAAAATTAAACGCCCCTCTGCGTTGCAGTACCTCACTATTACCAGCGTGGGCAGCATTATGCTACGCCAGAGAACAGCATGCCATGAGAAGAAGACACTTCATGTGGCTAATACTGCTGCTCATGCTAGCAATAGAAGTTAAAAACACACTGTTAAATGGAGAAATTCATCTTAAGTTACTGCCAGAAGGGGATTTGGACAAAACAACAGTAATATGTGCTTAGCAAAAGTGAATTCGATTTCCAGCATAGCACTACATCACTATCATGTCACCTCAAGGCGAAGCGTCCCGGTGTGGCCGTTATTTACAGCTTATTTCTCAGGTTTGAAGATGTTCTGCATTTTCTATTCACAGCTTGTATATATACACATGCACAGTAATAACTAGCATAAGTTTAAAGTGACCATTTGTCATATGTGAACACTGACCTGAACACAATAAAACACACAGTGTGAACAGCATGGAATTCATTCTCTGTATTTAAACCTATTTTAACCCACCAATCACATTTAACCCCCTTATCACATTTAACACATTTAAACCATTTAAGTTTAGCACTGGGCAGTCAGAAACACAGCACCCGAGGAGGGGTGTGCAGTGGTGCCACTGGCACTCCTGGGATTCAAACCCACAACCATGTCACACTGATCAGAACCCTCACACTGATCAGAATCCTAACACTGATCAGAACCCTCACACTGATCAGAACCCTCACACTGATCAGAACACTCACACTGATCAGAACACTCACACTGATCAGAACCCACACGCTGATCAGAACTCACACTGATCAGAGCTCTCACACAGATCAGAACCCTCACAGAACCCTCACACAGATCAGAACCCTCACACACATGAGAACCCACACACTGATCAGAACCCACACACTGATCAGAACCCATATACTGATTAGAACTCTCACACTGATCAGAACCCTTACACTGATCAGAACCCTCACACTGATCAGAACCCTCACACTTATCAGAACACTTAAATTGATCAGAACCCTTAAATTGATCAGAACTCTCACACTGATCAAAACCCTCACACTGATCAGAACCCTCACACTGATCAGAACCCTCACACTGATCAGAACCCTCACAGAACCCTCACACTGATCAGAACACACACACTGATCAGAACCCACACACTGATCAGAACCTGCACACTTATCAGAACCCACACACTGATCAGAACTCTCACACTGATCAGATCTCTCTCACTGATCAGAACCCACACACTGATCACCGTGACTGGACTCACCCTGTCCATTTGTGCTATTAACATTGTTTTTAACAAGAGTTTTAAGATTATTTTCATGGTTTTATTGGTTTATTGACTGTCCAAGCATTTGCATATTTATTTATTTATTTAGTTAGTTAGTTAGTAAGTTATCACAAACCAGCCCGTAGTGATCTGCAACCAAACACAACCAAACATCAGCAACTCCCTAGATCAACAGATCAATATTATTATCATTCTTACTGTCATATCACTACTACCACAGTCATTATTTATTGCATTATCATTATTGCATTCATCATATTTTCCTGGCACAAACACTAATGCACCTTTTATATCCACCTGCCCTGATAGTGTTATTTTATAATTTCTGTTATAGTTACTTGTTAGTTTCTTTGCAATTGTTTACTATTTTATTAGATTTATAATATAATTATCTCTGTCTTATCTTCATTCCTGTTGTTGCACTGATTGAAGTTTTTCCCGGAGGACGTTTATAGTTCCACCTTATCTTATCTGATGACGAGGCCTCATGAGAATATTAAACACGAAGCGCTTCAGCTGAAATTGAGATTATATATGGATTTGTTTGTAATTGTTATAATAATAATGATTATTATTATTATAATGATCATTTTTAAATATTATTATTAGTTGTATTATTTTTATTTTGTTATGGGCCTATATTAGAACCACGTTTTTTAAAACTCTACACATATTGGCCCACAGTGACAGAAACAATAAGAACAGATATGGTGTAACTAAAGCAGGTCTTAATGTATTATTTACTAATCAATTTAAAATCCTTTTATTTTAAAAGTTTTTCACTGTTTTGTGGTCATGTGTGCATGCAGCTCTCCGATGTCCCATTACTTTTGTAAATATTATATGGACCATTACACCAACAGGGATTTTAATGACACAGTATTCAGATACAGAGACTCTCATACAGAGTCAGTCCCCTGTACAGCTGCTATAATGCTCTGGACTCTGAGTCTGACTTGTTTTTCTATAATAAACTAAATAAACCCTGAACACCCTGCAAGGGGGAATAGTTCTGGACTTACATTTGATTTGATTATAATCATTTTTAAGTTACAGAAGTATCTGAACTGTAACCTTGTGACTGTGCTGAAGGGAACTCTGCAGTTAAAAAGCTCCTGATTACTTTAAAGTGTTTAAAACAAATATTACTGCACTTTTGTTTGTACAGCACTACTTTTAATATAAAAGTGTGCAATCCACTCCTTTTTCATTCATGAGTTAATTTACTATTAATACGATTAATTGCAGTTAAACAAGCTGATTAATCACGATTAATTGTCCCGTTAAACCGTCATTAGTCGTCTTGCCAAACTATGATTATTCGGCTTGCTTAAGTACAATTAATCGTCTTGTTAAATCATGATTAATCGTCATATGCTAAACTAAATCATGAACTAAAAACTTCTTTCATGGTCACCCAGCATTAATTATGTTGTCATTTGATGTTACTCATGCATTCATCAGAACATTCATTGCTCTCAGGTAGAAAAGTCAAACCCCAAAAACCTCCTTCCATCTGTGACGGCCGCCTCATCCTCGGTCAGTCGGTCCCGCTCCCCTTCCCCTGAGTATCGACGTCCCTTTACTTTGGTCCATCCTACGGAGTCCTGTCCCTGATCCCCTGGGCTATGTAATCCCCAGCCGATCCTTTCCCCAGGGAGTCAGTTTTGGTCTTTCTCTCTTTTGTGTCTGGTTACTCATGTTTCTGCTTCTCCTTCTTTGCAGGCTGGTGCTCCTGACGTTTTGAAGTAGAATTGGTGCAGGTCCGTGCACCCGTCGACAGCCTCACACTGACACACATGTCCAAACCCCCCCCTTAGTACTGCGACCTGTTAAAGGTCTTTTCGGTGTCCAGGGCTACTCGTCTCCCTCCGCATCGACCGTGGGATTGCGTGATTGACCTGGTTCCAGGGAAAGCCCCTCCTCGGTCACGTATTTATCCGCTGTCCGAGCCTGAGAAAGAGGCTATAGAGAAATACGTGGCTGAGGCACTGAAGCAGGGGTTTATCCGGCGATCGTGCTCTCCTCCCTCTGCCAGCTTTTTCATCATGAGAAAAAAAAAAGACAGGGGCCTCCGGCCGTGCATTGACTATCGTGGGCTCAACGAGGTTACTGTGATGTACACTCACTCTCTACCGATCATCCCGGCAATACTCGAGCGACTTAGGGGTTCCCGCTTCTTCACGAAGTTGGATCTCCGAAGCGCATACAACCTCATTCGCATAAGGGCGGGTGATGAGTGAAAGACCGTGTTTAGTACCACTTCCGATTATTTTGAGTATTTGGTAATGCCTCAGGGTTTCGTGAATGATGTCTTTAGAGACATGTTGGATCAATTTGTTGTTGTCTACATAGACAATATCTTGGACTATTGTGGAAACTTTATGATCACATACAACAAGTACGACAAGTTCTCACCCGCCTTTTAGAGCACGGGTTGTATGTGAAGGCCATTTCATAAAAAAAGGATATCTCCTTTCTCGGTCATCACATCAGCCGGGAGGGCATCTCCATGGAGGAGAATAAGGTAGAGCCTGTAGCTTAGTGGCCGGAGCCCATGTCCGTCAAGGACGTGCAACGGTTCCTGGGGTTCGCCAACTACCATCGTAGGTTCATTAAGAACTATAGTACAGTGGCTGCCCCAAACACTTCTCTCCTCCGAGGGTCCCCTAAAAAGGTAGAGTTCTCGCCTGCCGATCGCGAAGCTTTGAACCGGCCCAAAAACGCCTTTTGCTCCATGCCAATTTTGCGGATGTTGGACCCAGAGCGGCAGTATATTGTAGAGGTGGATGCCTCGGAGGTAGGAATTGGGGCAGTTCTGTCGCAACATCACGGTTTCCCCAGGAGATTACACTTCTGTGCTTTTTTGTCTAGAAAGCTGATGGAGGCCAAAAAGAACTACGACGTAGGCGACCGGGAGCTGCTTGATGTGGGCGCGCTGGAGGAGTGGCATCACCTACTCGAGGGAGCTCGGCAGCCTTTAATGGTGTTAACCGAGCACCCCAGCCTTGAACTGGTAAAACAGACTAAGAGACTGAATCCCAGGCAAGCGAGGTGGGCTCTGTTCTTTTCCAGGTTTAATTTCCAGATCTCGTACCACCCCGGAAAAGGCGGACGTCCTCTCCTGACTATTTGGTACGAAAACTGAAATGGTGGAAACTGAGCCTATTCTCCCACCTCAGTATTTTGCAGATCTTATAGTATGGGCGCTTGACGGCGAAATAGAGGGGGCACTCCAGGGTGTCCCAGTGGCAAAAAATTCCTCCCTGAGGTCATGCGCCAGTCAGTGATAAAATGGGCTCATGTTACCCCTGCTACTGGGCATCCAGGCGTTACGAGAACCCTGGAGGTGCAGTGCTCTCCTGATCAGTGTGCACCACCACCAAGAGTCCCTGCATTCTCCATACTGGGAAATGTATGCCCCTCCCGGTGCCTGACAGACCGTGGTCGCACCTCACGGTAGACTTTGTGACGGACCTGCCGGTATCTAAAGGGTACACGACTATCCTGGTTGTGGTGGATCATTTTTCCAAAGTCTGCTGTTTCATCCCCTTTAATTCTCTCCCCTCTGCCCGACAGGTAACGGAAGTGCTGTTCTAGTCGGTGTTCCGGGTGTACGGTATCCCAGAGGACATCGTGTTAGACCGCCGATCCCAATTCACCTCTCGGGTATGGAAAGCCTTTCTGAAACATCTGGGGGCCGTGGTCAGCCTGACCTCTGGCTATCAGCCACAATCCAATGGTCAGGCTGAGCGTACTATTCAAGAGCTCGGCCAATTCCTCCGGGCTTACTGCCACAGCCGGCAACACGACTGGGCAGAGTACCTCGTCTGGGCAGAGTATGCCCAGAATTCCCTACGTCACTCCGCCACCAGCCTGACACCTTTTGAGTGTGTGCTCAGGCGTCAGCCAACACTCTGCCCTTGGGTTCAGAGCCCCACGGCGGCTCCTGGCGTAGATGCTTGGTTTCATAGGGCAGAGCAGGTGTGGGAGGATGCACACACCTCTATCCAGCGAGCAGTTTGTCACACCTCTATCCAGCGAGCAGTTTGTTGGATCGACAAATTTGCCAACCGTCGTCGGAGGGATGCGCCTCCCATTCGGGAGGGTGACCAGGTTTGGCTGTCTACTAGGGACCTTCTACTAGAGGAGTTGGTTGCCGCGATGTACTCAGCCGCGAACTGGTGGAACAATTTCACGCGACTCATCCCAAGCGCCCAGCTCCCCATCCTCGGGGTCGCCGCCCCCCTTGCTGTTGTCTTCTGCAAACCAGTCTAGGAGGTGACATGTGGAAACTGGTCACCAGGAGGTGACCTAGCCTAGAGAGGGGGGCTCTGTGACGACCGCCTCATCCTCAGTTGGTCGGTCCCGCTCGCCTTCCCCTGAATATTGACGTCACTTTTCTTCGGTCCACCCTACGGAGTCTCCCTTTGTTCCCTTAGTTCCCTCCTAGTGTGTTCTCCCTGGTTTGTGCCGCGCCCTGCTCATTAGGTCCACCTGTCCTGCATTAACTGGAGCCTCACCTGTCCCTGATCCCCTGGGCTATATAATCCCCAGCCGATCCTTTCCCCAGTGAGTCAGTTTTGGTCTTTCTATCTTTTGTGTCTGGTTACTCATGTTTCTGCTTCTCCCTCTTTGCAGGCCGGTGCTCCTCACGTTTTGAAGTAGAGTTGGTGCAGGTCCGTGCACCCGTCGTCGACAGCCGAGCATCCTCACCAAAGTGGAACTGGGTCGACTCAGTGGTTCCCTAGGTTTTGGTTTTTGTTGTTCATTTGAAGAGTACCAGCCTTGCCTTTCGTGTCCTGTCTTTGTGTTCTGTGTCCTTCCTTCATTAAAAACCCCAAACCCAACTCTGAGAGCATCTCCCATTATCCTTTCCACGGAGTGACACCATCATAATCTGAATCTCAGTGCCATCCACAGCAACTGGCAGCTATTAGTGTGATTCTGAGGAGGGACAGTTTATGGCTACACTTGTTTATCCCCAAGGAGAGAGAACAAGGAACACAGAACTGAGTCTGAAGAGTTAGCGCACATGCCGGAGAGACTCCAATGTCAAAAAGGATTCTGGAGTCAAAAAGCCAGTGGACCACTTCGTCCTCATCGCGGTCACGGGCACAGGCATGCCGGAGATGGACTGCCCGTACCGCGGTGTCTCAGATGCATATGCATGTGCTTCTGCCCGCCCATATGTTTCTGTAGCATTTTACCAATTCAAATCAGGCTCAAATCACACAAAGAGACGTCAGACCATGCAAATGAACAGAACTCAGTGAGTGTAAGGGAGAGAAATAAACAAACACACACACACACCTGCTGGGTCCGTGTCTCTGTTATCATGCGTCTGTAAAGCCTTCAGGCAGAGGATGAAGGAGCAGCTGGACGTAAAAGTGCAAAACTGCTTGGAAAGTTCGAGGAGGGAATTTCTGGGAATTCCTCGGGTCCTTCATCACGTGCGACGTGCCTCTCTCAAACCGACTGCTGCAATTAACCTATGCCCCCCCCCCACCAACTATTTTCAGGGGACTAAGAATTCAAAGGGCATGACAAACAGCAACAAAGATCAATCTCCATCCTTCCATCCATCCATCTTCTACACCTTTATCCTACACTTGGGGTCGGGGGGGCTGGAGCCTGTCCCAGCTGCTAAAGGTGAAGCCGGGACAGTCGCCAGCACATCGCAGTCAATATTATTATTATAATTATTACCATCATTATACCACTATTACTACAGTTACTACTTCTAATAGTGTTAGAATTATTAGGCCCTATGTCTATATAAGAACAAATGAGGGCAGAGCCGAGGTATGACATTAGGATGTATATACATATGTGTGTGTGTGTGTGTGTGTGTACATTTTGTTTCCTGCAGGACTGTTTCTGTTGTAGATATATTTTGAAAATGATCGTCCCTCACACATGACGCTCGTTTTTACACAAAAGCAACTGTATTGTATACCATAACTACAGAGCGCACTTGATTAAAAGCCGCACGCTCTAATTTTAGAAAGAAAATAAATTTTTTACTAGTACAGGCCGCACCGGATTATAAGCCACATGTGTCTTCATTTTTTTACTTTTAAACGTTATGATAACATAAACAAATACATATTGCACATGGTTTTATTTTTGGAATAGTGTCTGTAACGCGGCTCCCTTTAAATATGCATACGTATCAGTAACACACACACATTATGTTGCCTCTGTGTTTTTTCTGAACAGTGCAGGAACAACATTCCATCTCCTAAAAAAACATACACGGTATATATACTGCAGCTACCAGGCAAAGTCATTAACCGGCTTCTTCATCTTCCTTATCTTTGTCATGTGTGGGGCTTAGGCTTAGGGTTAGGGTTAATACGGAATACGAGGCTCCGGGATTGGTCTGGGAGTTTGAGCCTAAACACTCGTCACAGATGCGCCAAGATGCGGATAAAACATATTGACCAGAAACGAGCCTATAAAATGTGTCGCCTCCCCAAACATCCTTCCGCAAACCCATTTCTGGCACCGGGTCTGGTTACAAAGTAAAATGTTTTCAGCATCATGAAAAAAAAACATGCATTAGCACAGTGTTATTAGCCACAGGGTTCAAAATTGAGAAAATTTGGTAAAAAAGTAGCAGCTTATAGTCTGGAATTTACGGCAATTTCACCCAGTTAAATTTGTGCATCCCACTGACCCCAGGTCTGATATCAGTCCCCAGTCCTCCGGCTTTGGGAGGGGAAAGCGGAAACTTTGCTGCGTCTCTGTTAGCTTCAGCCCCTCACAATACTATCGAACCCGCAGGGATACACAAGCGACACAGAATCAGCTTCTAATCCCCAGTCTAATCCCCTCCAGTCTGCGTGTTACTAAAATCAAAGCCTCTCCAGCATGAATCTGGCTATTTACCCTCACCCCTCCACCCCCTTTAAAACCTCACAGAGGCTGCAGACGGAGCCCTAACTCCTATTGTATTGCTCAAACTCTCAGAAGCAAAACATTATTCAACCCTTCTAAACTCTCTGAGTCCCAACAGAGGAGTGTGTGACACCAGTGTGTGTGTTGTTGTTGTTGGTGGTGAGTGGAGCAGGACGTATTAACGGTGAGCGCTTGTTCATACAGGAGCTGCAGCTTAAAACTCCTCTTTCAGGATCCTGTAGTACTTCACATATGAGTGAGTGTAAGTTGATGTGTATGTGTGTGTGTGTGTCTGTGTGTTTGTGAGAGGCAGATAGTAAGAGAAGGAGCATTCCTGAGCATTCCAGACATTCCTGGGCTACAATGGACATACGCCTGCCTCGACTGACCATAACGTTTCCTGTGATCGGACAGTGCCCTTGAAAAAACCCACCTTTTTAACCCCCTACTGTTTTGGCACCTGGAGGCGTTTCATCACTTCTGCTCCAGAATTCAAGTATACACTCAGGAAAATGATTCATGGCATAGTTTATTTTTTTGGTTTTTGCGTCTATTTGAATTTTACTTAAATAATTACATATTTAGAACATATTTATACAAATTCCTTAAAATCTGTGTAAATCTGTTAAGTGTGAACACAATGAAACTGAATCAGTTAAAACTGGTTTAAATATGATGAGCTTTGGATCAAGCGAGATTCGTTTAGTTTTTTTTTAGAATTTTAGTGTAAGTTGAGACACACCCTAGTCTGAGTTAACCAATCCTAACGCAGCTGTGAAATCTATAAACACAACTAAGATAAAAGGTAAAAATGGGTAAAAAATGTGTTAGTATTATTATCTAAAGAAGTCTAAATAAGAACAAATTAAACAGAAAGTGCTTCAGCAGAATTTGAGATTATTGCCTGTAAATATACAGATATGTTGTAATTAAACTTTTATTATTATTATTTTTATTATTATTATTATACATTATTATAACACTCTACACAGTCCTCCTTACTCAAAAACTGTGGTTTATTTCACCCAGTTATATTTCCCTTTTCCACCAAACCCAGGTCTGATATCAGCTGTAAAATCTAAAAAACACAACTAAGATTAAAAGACTAAAAAATGTGTAATTTGTTTTTTATACAGGCAGTAATAAAAGTAAAAAAATCGCCCTGTAATGCGGTGACGCCTGTTCTTGCAGGTCCCTGGAGTCGTGGAGGGTCCTGGTCTTACCTTGCAGCCTTCACAGGCACTGACGCCATAGTGGTACCCTGAGGACTTGTCCTGGCACACGAAGCAGGGTTTGTAGACGCGGGGCGGTGGCAACGGCGAGGGCGGGCTGGGCACCAGCTCCTCCGAACTGCTGCTCTGAGTCTCGATGGCTGCGGAACCAGAGAGGGAACAAACTCAGATTACACCAGAGATAAAGGAGACACACCAGCACTGTGCAAATGAATGAGGAGAATATCTGAAAGAATAAAGAGTCTAAACCACAAGCATGGGCATCGGCATTCAGTCAAAGGCGGGCATGTCCCCCTCACATTTCATAATTATTGGTTTGGACCCCCACATTTAACATAAATACTGAGTTCCCCTAGCGCTGCTGAATCTTAAATCTTTGGTGAAAGAATCCACTCCACTAAACCGATAGAAGAACACACACCACTGGAAATCCCAGCAGCCTGTCTCTGCACTGACCATTCTCTTCACCTGCATGTGGGGAGCAGATTTCCAGTGGTGTGTGTTCTTCTATCCATTAAGGGGAGTGGATTCTTTCAGCAAAGATTCAAGATTCAAGATTCAACAGGGGTTTCCAAACACCCCCGCCCCCTAAAAGGATGAGATTTTGCGCACGCGCAGCAACCCTGCCCCCACCCAAACCCCGCCCCCTGAGATCTATCTCACTGTCCAACTGCCAAATGAGTACAAAAACAGCTTAAGCTGTTTTCCTTTCATTATAATACACATATACCAAAACATAACCAAAACATTATACCAAAGAAATGGAGGATTTTTGTACAAATATGGTCCTGTACAATAACTGGTGTCAGTTTAAATAATTGCAATAAGCTAAAATGACTGATCAGACTGAGGAGGATACAATTTCCCAAGATACCATAATATCATATTGAAAAACTTTACATTTTGAATAGAAGGTAAAAATATGTCAATTTATTTAAAATCTCATGCAAACGTAGCCTGATTCTCAAACCAGCCCCGACCCTATGGGATAAAACACACAACTAACGTCCATCAACTACATAAAGCCATTTTAAACATTCAGCTAAACTTTGATCCAAAAACATTCAATTTCAAATGTGCACTAAAAAAAAAAAAGTCATTCTAGTATATAAAGAGCAACGCAGGGGTCCTCGGACCCTCAGGAGTTCCGAATTTTGGTCGATCTCTGAGTTTTATGAGCAGAAAGTTGTAGGAAAGTCTCCTGTCCCTTTAAGGTAGCACTCGCGCGAGTGAGCGTGCACATGCTGAGTGGAAAGGCGAGAGAGAGAAAAATGAGAGAAAAGTTGTATGCCCTGTCTCTACACTACTGCAGTCACGTGACCGACTTTGTACACTTTATTTTGAAGTACATCACTGCTACTCTTCAAGCCTTTTGGTGAAATATATGTTACCCGAAACCCGAAATCAGTGCCCTAGCATCTAAACCAGAACTTTCTGGTGGTGTCTCTGGAACACTAACTTATTATATTCAGAATAACTTTAGATTATAGAGCCAGAAATCATGCTGAACTGAACAAGTTTACTAATTCTGCATCTTACATAAATTTGTGTGTATGTACACATTTATATATATATACAAATGTAAATCAAAATTATTTGCACTGTTCTATGCAAAATTATATTACATTTAAAATCATTTAAATGTAGGGTGATGCACCCTTTTATTTTTAAAGTTCTGCTGTATGGACAAAAGTGCAGTAACATTTGGTTTAAACACTTTAAACTAATCAGGAGCTTTATAACAGCAGAGTTCCCTTTAACACAGTCACAGTTCAGATATTTCTGTAAATCATCCGTAAAATTCACCCCTGCAAGGCTTTCAGGTTTTATCTGGTTTATTATAGAAAAACAAGTTCCCTCAGAGTCCAGAGCATTATAGCAGCTGTAAAGGGTATTGACTCTGTATGAAATCTCTGGATCTGAATACAATATCATAAAAGTCCCTGTTGGTGTGAGGGTCAGGCATCCCAGTGGGAGATATATATATTATTTTATTTCAAAAACAAAGTGGAATCATCCAAAAAACTCTCCAACAACAGTCTCATGAATGCTAAGAGTGTAGTGAGAGATTGGACTGTATCAGTGAACCAGGACGCAACACGAGCTCCGAGCTCCGACCAATCACACGATCCGATTACGCCACAACACTCGCATGTTTCCTTTTCCTGCTACCTCTTGACTGACCTGTCTACCCATTGTAATGTTTGTCTGTATGGTCGGAGAGGTCC
>JBBKCR010025567.1:0-11853 GCA_037577295.1 Ladigesia roloffi | reverse complement strand
TGAAACTCTCCTCTGGTTCTACACTGTCCTGAAACTCTCCTCTGGTTCTACACGGTCCTGAAACTCTCCTCTGGTTCATCTCTGTCCTGAAACTCTTCTCTGGTTCTACACTGTCCTAAAACTCTCCTCTGGTTCTACACTGTCCTGAAACTCTCCTCTGGTTCTACACTGTCCTGAAACTCTCCTCTGGCCCGGTCAGGAAACATTCCCTCTCTAAGCCCTGAGGTCAGCCCTGAGGTCAGAGCGGGTGTGACACCGCCCCAGCTTTGATGGAGCACTGTGATGAAAAACGCATGATTAGCTAATGAGTATTAGCATCTATTTTAGACCCTCAGGCCTGCAGGAATTCGGGGGGGCTTCAGAGGATCCGGGACAGCCCTCCGGCCCGGCGGGACGGACCCGACCCAAAATAGCTGGCCGACGTTAGAGGATCTCCGAGAATTGTAAACCGAAGGCCAGCGACAGTAAACACAACTTCTCCGTATGCAAATCAGGCGTGAGGCTGACGTCAATGGGCGGAACCTTCTTCCCCGCAGTAAAATCTGAGCCGTGAGTCGGTTTAACGAGGCTTTAAGCTCCTGCCCGGAGTTTTTAGGGCCTTTTCCCCCCGACTGCAGGTCACAGGACGCGGCAGAGACTCTCCTGATCCTGCAGCGAACTCTTCGGGACCGAACTTCGCCGAAATGTCGGAGGAGGGCGCGGCCGCAGAACCTGCTCCGGTGTGGAGGTTCCGCAAAGCGATCCTGTTCCGGAAACTCAGGGAGCATCTGGACTGTGAGTGCAGGTCACTGGAGGGCGGGGCCAGACGGTAGCCGAGCGAAGTTTATTTCTGTATACTATAATAGAATAAAACTAATAAGCATTAAAAAAAGAAAAGATAAACTCCCACACGTGGGAAATTTGCTTAGTAACGGCAGAAAATAGAGATTACAGAGTTAGAAGCAGCAATATTGAGAAAAACAATAGAATAAAATAAAATACACTAAAGTACTCTGTCACAGTAAAAAATATAATACAACTTTAAATTTCTCAATGTTCAGTCTAAATATGTACAGTATTAAATCTATTAATATAGTGTGTAGATCTGTATTGTAAAAATGTACAGAAATGTATGTAAACTGTAAGTAGATAAAATTTCACATTTATTATAAACAGTATAGTATCAGTGTAGTGTAAGATATAAGTACAGATGTACAGTCTGAAAACATACAGCATATAATCCACAGTATATATAATGTACAGTATACTGATGGCCGGGTTCTGATGGCCAGGTTGTGATAGTCAGGTTCTGATGGTCGGGTTCTGATGGTCAGATTTTGTTGGTCAGGTTCTGATGTTCGGGTTCTGATGGTCGGGTTCTGATGGTCGGGATCTGTTGGTTGGGTTCTGATCGTCAGGTTCTGATGGTTGGGTCCTGATGTTCGAGTTCTGATGTTCGGGTTCTGAGGGTCGGGTTCTGATTGTTGGGTTCTGATGGTCAGATTCTGATAGTTGAGTTCTGATGGTTGGGTTCTGTTTGTCGGGTTCTGATGGTCAGATTCTGATGGTCAGGTTCTGTTGGTCGGGTTCTGATGGTCGGGTTCTGATGTTCGGGTTCTGTTGGTTGGGTTCTGATGGTGGCTTCTACACCGTAACTGAAGTGGGTGTGAGATGTTGCAGCGTGTGTATATTGGTAATTTTTTTGTTTATATACTGTTTGGGACGTGTCTCCAACCTGCAGAGGGTTTCAGAACACACACAAAAAACACACAACCAAGAAACTCACACCACCCACACACACACAACCAAGAAACTCACACCACCCACACACACACAACCAAGAAACTCACACCACCCACACACACACAACTAAGAAAAACACACAAAAAAACTCACACCCAGCGCACACACACTTGCTGTTTGCCGCTGTAACGTCATTTTGAGAGACTTTATGTTAAGAGCTCACGGCAGTTGTAAAAACTGTGAGTTGTTGAGGGTGTAAATGCATGTAAAAGCGAATTTTACAGTCTAAACCCTAAATATCCACCCTAAAGAACACGTGAGGGTTCCCCCCAGACGCACCGCAGCGCCACAGGGCAGCAGCCAATCAGCAGCGAGGAGGAATAAATAATGCTCTCGGATTGGCCACTCCTCCGACTACAGGTGTGTTTATTTCTGTGAGTTTCTCTCCACAGCACCAACATATTTCAGGCTATTTTTGTTTTGGAAATGTAGCTAATTAATAAATTATCAGTACATTGTTTATTTTTAATATACATGAAAAAATAATGTATTGAACTGCAACTTTGTGTGAATGTGTGTTTTGTGTGTGTGTATGTATGTATGTGTTTGAGTGTGTGCGTGTGTGTGTGTGTATGTATGTGTTTGAGTGTGTGTGTGTGTGTGTGTGTGTGATGTAAACTGAGGTTGATATCTGGGTTATTAAAGTTAGGACAGATTGGGAGGAACCTGCTGGACGGGTCAGCCAGGAGACGCTGTGTGTGTGTGTGTGTGTATGTGTGTGTGTGTGTGTGTGTGTGTGTGTGTGTGTGTGTGTGTGTGTGTGTGTCCAGGGGGGTGTTTGAGATGTAGTGGGGTTTGCCTGAAAAATTATATAAGAAGGGACCCACTGATGCAACAACCACACCTCTAAATACACACAGCAGACACAGATAGAGAGAGAGAGAATAGAGAAATATAGAGAGAAAGAAAAAAGAGAAGACAGAGGGAGACAGAGGTTTCTTCAGGAAGACAATGAGAGATTCAGAAAGAGAGAAAAGGAAAGATGTGGGGAGAGAAACAAAGGAAAAGAGAGAAAGACAGCGTGAGAAAGAAGAAAAAACACTTGGAATCTGCTGCCACCTATTGGTCAGCAATGAACACACACATGTGCATTCGGGCACACACACAAACTCGTGGTTATAATATAACTATAAAGAAAACAAAGTCAGTTAAAGAGAATGCTGCTGTACATGCAGGTTCAGATCTACATTAAAATAATAACTAAATTATAATAATAAATATAACTTGGGAGCGCTGCCTGGGAGAATATTGTTGTATTGAGCAAGGAGAGCTCCCACTAGTGACCTGAAGATCAATCACATGATCATACACCAATCGCGTTGACATTAGGAGCAACTGCTTGAGCTTCACCTTATAAGCCCAATGGATTACCATCTGGAATGGTCAATCCAATGTTCTCTTTCTGTAGACAGAGCTGCAGGCAATTCAAGGCTCTTCACTGCTACTGATCTGAGGAGAACTTGAGGTCCATCAAGGTCTACTTGACTAAGTGCTTTAGAAAGCATGTCCCATAAACATACATCCAAAGTTCTAAGATCACCGACACAAATTCTGCCAACAAACCCAAATTCTGGCTTGTCATGCCTCTGTGTGGCTGTCTGGATCCTCTACAGTGCTTCTCCCATTCACAATAGCTTATTTCATTTTATCAGCTCTTCTTCTAAACTTCATAAAAACAACAGAACACATTAGGATCTCTGTATATTTTGGTGAATGTATGTGGAGAATGACATTGTTTGGGGTAGAAATTGATGGTTTGGGTGAAGAGAGATGATGTTAGGTGGAGAATGATGGTGTTTGTGTGGGGAATGGTGATGTTTGGGTAAAGGATGATGGCATCTGGAGGAGAATAATAGTGTTTGGTGGAGAATGATGACGTTTGGGTGGATAATGATGATGTTTGAGTGGAGAATGATAGTGTTTGGTGGAGAATGAGGGTGTTTGTGTTGATAATGATGACGTTTGGGTGGATAATGATGATGTTTGAGTGGGGAATGATAGTGTTTGTTGCAGAATTATGGTGTTTGGTGGATAATGATGACATTTGGGTGGATAATGATGACGTTTGGGTGGATAATGATGACGTTTGGGTGGGTACTCTTACTGTTTGGTGGAGAATGATGTTTGGGTGGAGTCTGACATGTATGGTTAGGTGAATGGTGGTGTTTGTTGGAGATTGTGTGTTTGATTGTTATAGGAGAATACTGGATTTAATTTCCGCTCTATAACCAGAGACAACATCCACAAAATACTTCGAACAAAAAACTAAAGACAGGAAGTCTGAGAATGTCAGAACACACTGGAAAAGAAAGGCAGCTCGTTCAGCTGGAGTGTGGCTTCACTGACAGAGAAGAATGTTATCCTGTGATTTGGAGAAAGTCCTATCTGAAACTTTTCTCTTCCTGCATTAACTTAACCGTTTGCGTGGAAATTGAATTTATCATAGACATCACAAGCTGCAAAATGAGAGGGAGAGGGAGAGGGAGAGAGAGGGGGAGAGAGAGGGAGAAACAGAGAAAGAAAGAAAGAAAGAGAGAAAGAAAGAAAGAAAGAAAGAAAGAAAGAAAGAAAGAAAGAAAGAAAGAAAGAAAGACATACATGGTAAGTTATTGAAAGCAAGAGCACAAACATTAAAAAATTGATAGGAGAAAGCAGGGTCAGCTTTAATTTCCCAGCAAAAACTCTCAGAGTGAAGTTTCCTCAAATCTGAACCATTTTAAAACCAACATCATCATCTACGAGGCTGCAACTTAGGCTATTTCATGCCCAATTGGACCACTTTTTTCTTCCCAAATGCCTTTCAGAGCAACATTTCTCTTCACAATTGCCTGATTCTCTCTCCCTTTCACACAAACAGCCTCACACACAAACCAATTTATAAAGATGTCGCTCAGACTAACAGTGTGGTCTGAGGACTAGATGGTACAGTTTAGAACAGATTTATTTAGGAAAGATATATTTTCAAGAAAATCAATACTGCATGGTGATCTGACACAGGTTTATGTTATACATACAGCCAAAGAACAGCTATGATGTGTTTTTGACAGCAGTCATTTTCGTTAGAGGCAGCAGCTACGAGAAACTGCCAGCAATCACTGTGAACTAGTGGGCTAAAAATAGAACTGCAATCAGATCTTCTTCTGAAAGCGTGGATTTATCCAATGCCATCTGATCAAAAATCAGGGAATGAAAAACTGCTGCTTCCAGCCAACTGTCAATCATCCACAATGAATGTTTACTTTTCACTGAAATCATTTAAATTTAACAGAATTTACAGAATTTAAACAGCAGTAATGTTATGTGTCTTCCTGGCTTGATACTGCTAAGCAGTAATAATGTTGTGCATGGATATTCAATAATATAAAATGATTTAAGGCCATTAAAATGAGTCACTGATCTACTTCTGCAATAGTCTATATATGGCAAGAGGCAACAGTACAGCACATCATACTGAATTGCTTGAGACACGCAACTAACAATGTATTCAACGGACTGGAGCAAATTAAATTGCATGTAACATGTAAGCTTAGCGTTAGCTTGAAGTTAGCACATTAGCCGCTCATCTGCACATTCAAATCTTGAGGGACTACATGAAAATCATCATCAGTTCCATGCTGTCTTTAAAAAAAATACAAATTCAAACAAACATGCACATTTCACTAAAATAGATAGGGAGCTAGTGGTCACAGATAAGGTATTGCACCAGTTAGCATGTTATTTAACAATAAACAGTGATTTTCATTCATTGTTAGCCACAATTGCATTACTGAATCATAGTTGTTTAAATTAAGATATTTTCAGCTTTTGAGAGGTCACATGTGATAGCTTGACCTGTTTTGTTGTTGACAGATTTTGATATTTAGTTTATTATTATTACTATATTATCTCCCATGTGCTTTTTTGCAGGTGGTGTGGTGGTTAAGGAGCTGCCCCTGCAATTCGAAAGCAATGGGTTAGAATCCCAGGGCTGATGGAAGCAACACTGTCTTGTAGCTGCAGTAGAATGTTCTGCTGGCCACTCAGGAATGCTTAAGGAAAAAAGAGCCCTTTTTTTAGAGGAAAATACAAGAATTAATAGCTGAAGCCTTTGTGTGTTGCACTTTTCCACCTCACTCGTAACGAGGGAGACGTTATTAGCTCAGCACTTTTCCATATGTACACTCCCGTTATCTCCCACAAGCTGCTTCTTGTTGTGGTCATTAATGTTGCTGCTTATGTAAATTGCTCATTAACCACAATCAGTGGCGACTGGCGTAAAACGAAAAGCTTGATCATCGTTTGTTTTGACTACGGCTAAGTATGCATTTGCATGCCCATGCATATTCATAGAAGAATTCATTGCTATTCAGCTCTTTGTTCTTGGCAGTTAACAAAAGTCATTATTTGCCTGTTGTAATGAATATTAGCATTTTCTTCAGTCAAGATAAATAGTCTTGTGAAGTCTCAGGTGAACTGCTGCATAACCAAGCTTAAGAAGCATTAGATATTTTTGTCAGTTCTCTTGTAATGGAAAATGGATATAATTTAAAATCAAAATTTTGATGCCGCCATCAAAATGTTTTCTCACTCCCATGGTCACAATTCTTAAGCTAAATGTAATACCTTTAAATACCTTTTTTACTACCTTCAGAATGTTTTTTTTAACCATCACAACACTGAGTTGCATCAACAAACTTTCTAACCTTTACACAGATTTTGACACACATATCACTATACAACAGAATAGATTTACAGATGTTGTCCACATACTGCACATTTATTTCAATTCATGAAAAAAATTAATCTAAATTGATAAAATGTGCAACGAAGACAAAAACATAGATCCAATGCACTGGCTGGCATTCATTGCACGAACTGTTCATGCATTACAAACTGGCATAGTACAATCTGCTATATGAACTGATGTTGATCTCACTTTAAAATCGGATGTCCACTACATGAACTGCAATGATTTTATTTTTAACGTAAACGTACTAATACGTTAAAAATAACGTATTAGTATAGGTCTAAGTTTATGGGGTGCCATTTGTAAAAACAGCTGAACAAATGTAGAGGTGGCATTTTTTCATCATTTAGCACAATTTTCACACCTTTAGGGCTAAATGTGTTAAAAAACTAAATGTAAATGTTGCATTTTTAAAAACGGCGACTCTAAATGTGGGTAGAAATAGTAATTGGCAGCCCTTGATTACAATTGGCTGTAACTTAGCGAGCGGCGTGCTGTGATATTCCCCATTCCCCCTCACATTTCATAATAATTCGCCCAACCAAGAATCCATTCCACTTAATAGATGGGAGTGTACACATACCATTTTAAATGCGCTTCGGGTTTACCCCCACCCCCACCCCCACCCCCTAAAAGGACTGAGACCCTTGCAGCGCACAGCAACCCACATGGCGAACGAGGGGTCATAGGAAGGGGTGTGATATATAAATAAATAATTCCATGAAATGAACATTGTTTACGAATTATGACTCACCAGTCAAACGTCTCAAGTCGTTGAGGGCAAGTCTAAAGTCAACCCGCAAGTCTTTGTAAGCAAAATGTGACTCTAGTCCGAGTCCCCATCTCTGGTGCCCCGATAGGCTAAAGCCTATGGTTACACGAACCAACGCAAACTTTAGCAAATAGACTTTCACTCAAAATAGAAAACTTCATAGTCTGAAAAATTAACATAAAGAAACCCTTTAAATGGCCTTAAATTTGGCAATTTTGATTCATCACCTTTTATAATGTTTTAAAACCTCGTGGACATCCTGACACACACACACACACACACACACACACACACACACACACACACACACACACACACACCTTCATTCTAAAAAAAATACACACACACACACAAACACAAAAGTTCTGACACTGAATGACTAAAAGTACTATTGCATTCTGGGGAATTCTGGTGTTGTGAAGAATGAATGTTGTGTGGTACAGAGCGAATGTTAGGAGTAGAATAAGAACTATGATATTTTGTAGATACGTTTGGTGTTTGGTGGATAATATAGATGTTTATAGATAAATCTCATTGTTTGATAGAAAATGATGGTGGAGAGTGTATGTTGGGGAATGATAATGTTTGGTTAAAAAAACAATGACATTTGATAGTGAATTATGGTGTTTGGTTGGGAATGATGGTGTTCGGTGGAGAAGGATTGTATTTGGTTGGTGAATGAAAAAAATGTCCCAGATTCTGAAACTCAGATGTTTAAGAACTAGTTCAGCTAAAGAGATCCTGGTAACACCACAAGCTTTGAAGATCAGGAAAAGTAAGTAGAAGACCATTCTGTGGTTGCAGAATCAATTCCTCCATCCAGATCTGCATTCTGCGCAATATCCTTTGGCCCAAGTGAGATCCGTCTCAGGTCAATAACAAAACCCTCCGGCCCCCACAGGCACACACAGAAGCCATTCTGTTTACACAGAGACTTTTTGGAGTTTTTGATGTGAGAGACACAGTTTAAAGTGGAACAGATGGTCTTGTTCTCTCTCTCTCTCTCTCTCTCTCTCTCTCTCTCTCCCACACACACACACACATTTCTCCACCTCCCTATTACACACACTCTGCTCTAAGGAAAACCATTTGTCTAAACTGCACTTGTCACGCTCTGAATCCAAATTGAGGTGCTAGGTATGTGAAAAGAGTGCACTGGCAGAATGTTAATGAAGTTATCTGACCTGGTGAGGGGGCTTCTTTTCTTTACTCTCAACTAAATCAGATCTGAGGCTCATTCGTTTAAAAGAAAGTAAAGTGTGCAATGTAAAGCTACAATAAGAATTGATCAACTACAATAAGAAGTGATCAACTAAAGATAAAGGAAAGACAACATACAGAAACATCAGAGAATTAAGTAAACAAACATGTGACAGAATGCAGGATGGTGATGGGGTTTGGTGGAGTGCGCTGTTGTTTAAAGCATGCTGGTATTTGACGGAAAATGATAGTGTTTGTTGTAGTATGCTGGTTTAAGTGAGAATGAATGTGTTTGTTCGGAGAGGATTTGTATTTGTTGGTGTATCATGGGGTTTAATGGAGTATACTGTTGTTTAGCGAGTATTAAATCCTTATAGTACTGGGAATCACACAGCTTGTTTTTTGGTGAGTAATCGCTTACCTTTGTTTTCGTTTCTTGTTCTCTGTTATGGATCACTTTGGACCTGCCTTCATCCACTTTCAGCCTGTAGTAAATGCAAAGAGAAACACATACAATTAATGTAATATTGTGTCTTGAATATGAATATGCAAACGTATCAAATGTTACATGAAGTCCAAATGATAACGTTTTACGTTGTTGCATTGATTAACATCTTTAAGATGTGAATATTAATATATTATCTGTCCAAATACGTCCTACAGAAAAAAACACTACTAAAATGTAAAACAATGCAACAATTTAAAAGTTATCATTTTAAGAGTAAGACTTGGATTTTACTGGTGACAGGGAGTCAAAACACTGTACATTTTTACTACGTTTAGTAAGGTAACTGAATAACCTAAATATGTCAATTGTCTTTTTTCATGTTGGGCAATCTGTGGGTTTAGATTCGTCTAGATGTTCGTGTAGAGCTGATTCTTCGAAAAAGAATTAAAATGTAGGCCAGGCCTCTAGGGCCAAATATGAGCGATGTTGTATTTTATACTCTAAAAAGAACCATTTCCTATTCCGTCTTCATGGTTTGACCTTGTCTAACACATAATACGATACATTAATATGCTGATCCTAAAGAGATGGTTGTCTTTATTTCTTTGAGAGAAAGAGAGAGTGAGAAAAGAGAGAGAGTGGCATTAATATTAGCATAAGAATCAGACCTGCTTTTGAAAGCTTTCCTTTTAAAAAACCTTTATACTCCTTATTCTCTTAAAATCACAGAAGATCAGAATGTAATACATTATGACACAAATGCAGTACAGTTTAAAAACAATTATAATAGATTAACTGTCATCAGAAGAATTAGTCTTCGTATTAAAATTATGTTAAAGGTTTTTGACGTGTGACAGTGGTTGAGGGCAAAAGAATGACTGTGTTATGAGAAGAGACATCAGACATGTGGTTTAATCTGTTGTTTTAATTAGGAGGGTTGTCTTAATATTTAATCCTGTGAACTACTGAATAGAAGGAATCTGTAGTTTTGTACCAATGATCATGGTACAAAGAGGCATTGTTTGGAAACATTCAGGGTTAAGGTTTTGATTTGTTAAAAGAGGGTTGTGCCTACCCGCATTTGTGAACAATGTTGGTATAACAACTTAATAAAATAGCAAATATATTAGTTATTCATTACATTACATTTGCAAGATGTTTTAATCCAAACTGACTTTACAATATGAGGAAACACTCAAGGGTTGGTGGGTGGGGGAGGTTCCATTTGTTGACAATGTTGGTATAACAACTTAATAAAAATAGCAAATATATTAGTTATTCATTACATTACATGTTTTAATCCAAATTGACTTTACAATATGAGGAAAAACTCAAGTTTCAGGACAGTGTAAGAACAAGAGGAAAGCTCTAAGTGCTATGTTTTAATGTAGGTGTAGTGCAAGATAATAAATCAGGTGTGAGTGTCTTATAATGCAAGCTGGAAGACCCACTAGGAAGGCATTCACTTTTTATTGACCTTTCCTATCTACATTTGCTTAACAGAAGTCAAGGCTGAAATGTTCTTTAGACTTTTATTATGAAATGGTAGGGCTAAAACTTAACCTAAATGCAACGGGCTTCAACATACTTTGAAAATTCGCTTCTGCTGTTTAGCGTCCTCAGACTGGGAAGTCAAGGTTGACATGGTATATCACTTTACAATTCAAACTAATTTCTTCAAAAACATAAGGAAATTCATTCTTATATAGCAGTGCTTTAGATGCACTGACAATAACTTATTTAGTGCAGATTGTGACTGCTTTGATGACTTCACTGACATCAGTGACTTTATATATCAATTTCTGCAATGATGCAGCCCTACCAGACAGTGACATTCTTTGGCAAAAAAATGTTCCAGTAAAAATACACTTTGTATGTAGAGAAAAGTACTGATAGTGCAGGATTCATACAGGAATCAGTATAAAGCGGCCAGGTAAGAAAAGCAGCTATGCAAAAAAACTGGAATATCTTCAAATCCACATCAATATGGAAATATATTAAAGTCGTGACAAATTACAAATCATGCCACTGCTCCGCATCAGATAATGATCTTCACCTCCCAGATAAACTAAAGTTTTATGCAAGGCCTGGAAACCTATTCCACCAGCCATACCCCTACATCCAAGAGGAGGACTTAAGAGCTACTATATGCTTAAGAAGGTGAACATCAGGAAAGCAGAAGGCCAGATGGGTTCATTACTGCTTTGCTGAACCACTGTGCAGCTCAATTGGCACCAGTCCCTTCCACTATATTTAACACCTCTACAGTCCTACAGGGCTTCAAGCTCTCCACCATCATTCCTGTGCCAAAGATCATGTGCTTTAAATACTGTAGACAAATTGCCTGAACATCTGTGGCCATGAAAGCTTTTGAGTGCATAATTTGGTAATACTTGAAATGCTGCACCACCCCAATAATGGACCATATCAATTTGCTTACCAAGCCAACTGGTGTGTTGGCTTGGTAAGCATAGTACTCCAACATGCCTTGCAAAACCTGGAAACACCCACAAAAAGTCCTGCTCCTTGACTTTAGTTCCTCCTTAAAATCCATCAACCCATGCTTGGACACTGACCCAGAAATATATATTGGATTCACTGCAATTTGAGGTAACAAGGCCTCAGGGGGTGAACTTAAGATAAGATAAGATAAGATAAGATAAGATGAGATAAGATAAGATAAGATAAGATAAGATACTCCTTTACTGTCATTGTATTGAAGCAGGATACTATGCATACAATGAAATTGTAGGGGCTACTTAATGCTGCAACAAATACAGACAGTGACACAGTACTGATGATTAGACAGTGCAGACAGTAAACACAGTATAGACAAACATCAAAGACAGATAACAATGGGGCACAATTAACACGCTAAAATATTGGTATTGCACTTTTTAAGGTAAGAATGGTTGCACTTGAATA
>JBBKCR010025539.1:0-11853 GCA_037577295.1 Ladigesia roloffi | reverse complement strand
GTGTGTGTGTGTGTGTGTGTGTGTGTGTGTGTGTGTGTGTGTGTGTGTGTGTGTGTGTGTGTGTGTGTGTGTGGTGGAGGGCTGAACCTGGAACTTTCTGGTAATCAGGTGCACAAGCACCGGTGTACCTTGTTGTATAAAGGCAGTGTTGTATTGTAAAAAAGTAATAATACTTCACTACTCTACTCAAGTATGTTTTGGGAGTATCTGTACTTTTCAGCACAGAGTGTCGTTTCTCATTACAAAAATCTCATTATTTTATCATACCAGGACTTCAGGAAGCAGTAGGAGAATAGGAAGGCTGAACTTCCTTTTTAAATTTTTCCTTTTTGAATTTTAAAAGCCAACTTCTTTTGAGGATAAACAGAATTTTTTTCAGTTTCAAGTAATAACTGGATTTTTATGTGCAAGGGTGCCAAGCAAAGGAGGAAAGGAGGTTCAGGAGAAAAAACGAAGGAGAAAAGGTTTAATGAAGCTATGTAGAAAAAATAAGGTTGGTGTTCTGTACATTCATAAAATTTCATAGACATTGTTTATAATTCGAAATACCTAATAAGCTTAACAGTATACTTCATAGTTATTTTATTTTATTCTAAAATTCTGTTGGATTTTTATATAACAGCAATAGCCGAACTCTGTTTAGGCTTTTAAAGCCCTGTTTCTGAAATGTGTGATGTAGGAATTTTTTGTCTTTTCACATGCCTTACAATTCTGAGTAAAGGTTCTTATATTTAACATTTTGACAGTGTTCTGTTATTATTAACATATACTTGCACTTGTACTTTCATTACTCAAGTACAGTGAGTTATAGATTACTTGTAATACTTAATGACAGTAAATACTCGAAAGAAGACTTTTACTTGAGTGGAATTCTAGTTGGTGACGAACTTTTAAAAAGTAAAAGTGTGACTTTCAAGTACTTTATACAAGACTGTATAAAGGTGTGCAGGTTGGTAGGCCTTACAGTGTGTGTTCTTGTAGACCTGAGAAGTGATACTACTCACCCCCAAAAACATACAGGTGTTTGTCTACAATAGCAGCTGCGTGGTTGGCCAGCCTGGGCGCGCCCGGGGCATTCGGCTGGCCGAGCTGCTGCCAGTCATTCTGCTGTGGGCGGTACAGCCAGACGTCACTCGCCAACGAGTGGTTAGCCAGCTCTCCACCATAGATCACCATGTTCCCCTGCCACTCCACCGCGGTATGGGAATGCCGTGCCGCCTTTTGAGAGGAAAGTCAGAGAGAAAACACATTTCATTAACCATCGTCATCATACAATCTGTGCAACTAAAAAGGATCTGAGGAAACACCACTGGCAAACAGAACAACAAGCAAGTGAGGATCTTACAGGGGAAACAGAGAAGAGCTTCCTCTCCCATTGATTGGTGGAAAAATTGTATACCATGAGGTCACCCAAGGCTCTGTTTAGGTCAAAACCTGAAAAACAGAACCATTTGTTAATGGTAAGTAAAATACTTGAAAATGTACAAAACTGAACCTCATTTGTTCAGTGAATCTACAAATTCTGGTTGATGGCGTCTCTCGGGCACAACAGTATAAAACAATATTATGTAAAGACGCGATAAACAATATCTCAATCAATTAAATATACAAACAACAATATGAAATTGAAAAACTGTATATTTGTATGAACATATATAAAGATTAAAATTAATATATGTACATTTTTGCTTATACAATACATACACACATATACATACGATTATGTACAATTACACAAATGTACAGAACAATACTACATACAATCTAGACCTTATGTACAGAAAATACAAACAAATACAGGGTATAGAGCATCAAGTGCAGCTGCAGTACTGTGTGAATGGAGACGAATTTTGGTAATAGAAATCCAATGCAGACTTATAAGAAACAGTGCATTTAAATAGGAAACTCAATATTGTGCAACAACTCTCACTGTTCACACTGTGTGCGGTGCTGTGTTGTGTTCAAGCGTGACTATAAGTGTTACTTTAAACTGCTTATTTTTACAGCTACATGATACAGTGTGAAACTCTTCCCTGTATTTAAACCACTTAACCCAGTTAACCCATTTAACCCAGTCCCCAAGAGAGGCAGCAGGCCGCCGGTGACACTGCGTCTGTGTAGCAGCGTGTGGGGACGACACCTTGGTCAAGGGCAGGGCTGGGCAATTCATTTCTACAGGGGCCACATGGAAAATCTGAACTTTCTTGGCGGGCCAAACCGATTATAAAGTAATTCTGCTCAATATTAATTTTCTCTCATTGTGAAAAGTAGTAAACTCTATATTTTGATCAGCTGCTACAGATAATCAGAAGTATATGAATATTCAGGGTTCTTAATGTAAATCTATATTAATTGTGGTGTGGGTCGAATAAGAACATAATCCTATAAAAGTAATATTTTAGATTAAGATTTGTTAAAAACTGACATGGCAGCAAACAACACTCAATTTGAGACCAAACAAAACAGCCTACAATAGAAATATTAAATCCACACGTAACGTATATTGCGTGCTCCATCCTGCCCTGCGACTTCACGGCCCGAGACACGGATGAGACACCGTTCTTCTCCGGGCAAGATTAAAAAGACCAACGGACCAAACGTGGCCCGGGGGCTGTAGTTTGGCCACCCCTGGTCAAGGGTCTCCCAGTGGTGACACTTAGGAGTCCTGGGATTCAAATCCATGACCTTACAATCGCACAGAAACTACCAGAACAACGCCTGCCCTACATTTATATAAATTTATACTGCCTGGTGAAGTGAAAAAAAAATAAAAAATTTAATTAATTAATTAATTAAAAACGTTACCTCCAAACATGTACAAGGCCCTGGTGGAGGAGAGGTAGACTCCGGCGGACGCAGTCCGGGGGGACGCCCTCGCATCTCCTGCATTCACCTCCCACCACTGTCCCACGCCAGCGTTGTCCCGCAGCCCCAGCTGACAGCTCCGTCCGATGAAGTCGGCACTGCAGAGACAATTCTCCCCGCTCTGAAGAAAAACACAGGGAGGAATATTTCATCAGTAACAGAATTTAGGAACTTAAATGACACTCAATTCAAACTGTGTAGCCAGAATTAGAATCACGATTACTATGAAAATGTGCAGTTTTCTGGGGGATTTCGACGGTTAATTCGACTCCATCGTTTACCTGTGTGTGTGTGTGTGTGTGTGTGTGTGTGTGTGTGTGTCTCAAGTGTTCTTATACTCACTTATTCACTTATTTATCCAAATATATTAGATATACACATATATTCATTGTTTACATACATACAACTTGCCTAAGTCAGATATGTATAAATATTTACAATACAGATGTCCATATTTCTATTTCTAGATTGTAAAGCGTTCATTTGACACTGTACTGTTGGAATAATATTTTATTCTATTCTATTGTTTTCATCATCTTTGCTGCTTTTCACTTTGTTCTGTCCAGTTTCTGCCATATCAAAGCAAATTCTCCCCCTGCGGGACTAATAAAGTTTTACCTTATCTAAGAATCAGGGAATTTTATTGATCCTGGAGGAAATTGCCTGTGTAATGACTGCAAAGACACACTGAGACAAATAACACACACTCAGACACTGAGACACTAAAAAAAATCATAACAAAAAAGCCTGTTGAAAAGGAAATCACTCCATACAAAAATATTCACGAAAGCTTTGTGTAAATTTTGTGCAACACAGTTGGGTGAAAATCTACTGACACAAATGGCAGTTTGGAGTGAGTTGTTGAGTCATTAGTAACAAAGTAATGAAAAGTAATATTGAACTGAGCAGTAACACAGCACATGACGAACATTGCACACAAGATATTGCATCACCCATTTCGGGAAAAGTCACGACACTGCACATGATGATCATGTTTCAACATTATTGCAAAAATACTGACAAACAAACACCCAGGAATATTAGGAATATAAATTCTGCACCAGTACTGCTTCGCAGACCCACTGATTAAAAATACAGCCCGCCCCTCCCTCACCTCGTCACAGCGGCCACGCCCGTTTTGGGTGCATTCTGTGGAGCAGAGCCGAGTGGTGCAGTCCGCCCCCCCCCAGCCCTGACGGCACTGGCAGCGGGACGAGGTGGCATCACAGCGCCCGTGCCCCCCACAGTCCCCGGGGCACAGCGAGAAGGTGTAGGTGGCGTTGAAGCCCAGCATGTTGTAGTTGGCATCACTGAAGAGGTGAAGCAGCATCTGGAAAAGAGGCGAGGATGGTCAGATGTAGAGGTCGACCAATATAGAATTTTACCAATACCGATAGCTAGGTTGGTCCGTACTTGCCGATAACCGATTGATTTAGCGATAGTTTTTTAAATGGATACTGGATTATAAATAAATAAATAAATAAATAGATAAATAGATAAATAAATAAACACAACACTCCATGTAAAATAGTACTGAATGTTATTACAAAAAACAAAACAAAAAACAGTACTGAATCATGAAAATGTGCTAAGTAAAATAAATATGAATATACAAATAAATATTGAGGTAAATTAAAGACATGCTTTCAAACTGAAACAAAAAGTAACCTCAGACGAACTATCGGTGTGGATTTTTGCCGATCACCGGAATCAACTATCAGTGCCGATTAATCAGCAAAACCAATATATCGGTCGATTTCTTGTCAGATGATTTCATTATTTTTTTGCAAACTTGCTGACTAGGGATGTCATCATTAACCGGTTTCATGATTAATAATAATGATAATAATAATGATAATAATAATGATAATAATAATAATAATAATAATAATAAAAAGTTTTATTTTTACAGCTTAATTTTTAAAACAAATATCGTTATATTTGTATAACGATTTTCAAAACAATGTTATAAAGTGCTTTACATGTACATACAAACATACATCCTTCATGCACAACAACAGAGGCACAAAAGGCATTAAATGCCAGAGGACATAGCAGCAGAGTGGCACAGCGATATAAAACGGCATGGTTAATTAATCTGAAAGGCTCCTCAACACTGAGTTTCTGCTAAAAACATACATTACAACAGTCCTATCAACAGCTCGGCAGGATTCGCCTGGAACGAAAACGTTTCACCACTTCTGCCAAAAACACACAGACAGAACAGCCAGCAAACAAAGACAAAGGTTCTTTTTTTTTAAATGGCAGTATCCATTTGTTTATATTCTACTTATGCACTGAATTCTTTATTTATGGTCTTTTTTAACAGACAGTTGTAAACAAACGGTGAAAACTTCTAAAATTCATACATGCCAAATAATCGTGACAACCCAAGTGATAATCCTGCCGTACCTATTCTTTACATTCAAACTGCCTACATGAGCAAAATCATGAATCTAGTCTATGCTGGAGCACTGCGTGCAAAAGTCTGAAAGTAAATGACTGCATGTATAGTACGTGAAAGCGTTTTTCTTTAACGTCGACCTTATTTCTATCTGAAACGGCCGCCCTGTGTGAAAATGTCTTGTCAGTGTGATGACACTGTGGTCTGCTCTGCATCAACGGCCCTGAATAACAGCACACACTTCACAGTGCGGACGCTCGGATCAGAGTCAGCACCTTCAGGAAAGGAGGCTGCAGACACAGCAGCAGAATCTCTCAAATTCTACCGGAGCCCAAAAACCATCTAGACAATCTCAGGGAATTTTTCTGCCGCTGTGACACGGAGAATCCTGCGGGGGGGCCGGAATAAAACAGCCTCTCCTATTGGTTTAAGAAAAGAAACTGACAGTACTGTACATCAATTACAATATGAACGCATATTTTTATTAACTGTGCCGTATGGAACGGACCCCTAGCAGCGTAGCAAATGGTTAATATTTTACGAACACACATAATACTTCAACCGCAAATTTCTATCAGTTTCCTTGTTACTTTGACCTTTTAACCTCTAACTGGACAACAACAGCTGACCTCAAAACGACAAAACAAAACTTTTGCTTTCTTTGTGATGCCATTTAGAGCAGGAATAGTCCTCTGGGGGTCTGATTATACGCTGCTTATGCATTTATGTTTTGATAAAATTGATGACATATCAATTGTCAGTTTTTGGGTAAATTTCTTCAATTTTTTTTTTGTTTAAAAATGCTCTTTGTAACAGCTACTTCATAAAAATGTACTTAATAAAAGCTATTTATAAACTATACTTAATAATAGCTATTTCTGTCTTTGCCAGAGTGTATTTTAAATGTGTAACAGCTTCAAAAGAGTGTGTACAGCCGTTCTCCTCTTCGTACAGTGTACATAGATGCTTGTTACATTGGAGGATCTGCAGGTCAGCCTCTCAATTAATCAAACAAGGCCTCAAAATCTAAAATATCCCAAACGATTCTTAATCTAAAAGCTACAGAATAATTAGACTTAGAAAGACCGGGTCTTGGCCTGCTGTGTCAATCACTTTTTTAAAAGACGACAGTGAGACCATGCGAGTCTCTACAGGAATTATATATATGAAGAGACACCCCATGTAAGAGCACATCTTTACTATCAACAGAATTATAATGTTCAGCGTGTTCGTCTTTTCCAACACCTACAGCTTGGACCACCAGCCAGAAGCAGCAGAACTACTTACAAGTTCTATTTCTGCATTCAGCTCCATTAACCTGTTGCTTTGCCGCTGGTGGCCCGTTCCATATACGGCACAGTTAGTTCAAATATGCGTTCATACTGTGATTGGAGTACAGTAATGTCAGTTTCTTTTTTTTAACCAATAGGAGAGGCTGTTGGCTTTTATTCCAGCCCCCTGCGGGATTCTCCGTCTCACAGCAGCAGAAAAATTCCCCAAACTAAAACAACCTGAAACTTCAGAGTCTTAGCTATGAAATAAGTCCAACCTCAAACAAAAATAACCAAGTATGATGGAGTTATAATCTTTGCATTTTGGGAGCTGCAAATTCCAAGGTGGCCGCCAGAAGAGTAACAGTTAACACGAAGTACAACAGTACTAACACACACAGGCCAGGACTGCAAGACTTTCCTACCTCTTGCAGAAGATTAAGCCTAGACATCCTCTGGCAAATGTGGATAAAACCAAATTAAGTGCACTGTTTGAGAAACACAGACTTTATACATCACACAGATCTACAATACATTACTTTATAGAAATGACTTCTTCCATTACAGAGATTTGTCTGTTATAATTCTCTAATAAAGGGGTATCTGGACGGAGTCAAAAGCACCATAACGATCATCTGTTGATCCTACAGAGTCCAGGAAGGGTCCCAAAAGGAGTTTGCAGCTCACCTTGCCAGATTTTGCCTCGATGGGTTGGGGCCAGGTTTTGCCACTCAGACTGGCGAGGAGGGGGCTCTGGTAGGAATCTCCATCGTAGATGAACAGGTAGTCATAGGTGCACTCCGTCTCCATGAAGGTGAAGTTCAGCACGATGCGATAATTACTGCCAGGAGCTAAATAAGGGGAGACAAGGAGGAAATTTACATCGAGCTTATTATCTCCTCGTGGAAAGGTCCTGTGCTTCAGTGAATGTGGAGAAGTGAGAGACGTCATGACTGACGTTAGTTCTGTCATTTTAATGTATTTTAATGCATGGATGGAGGAGAATATTTGGTTACAAATTTATCACAAGAATACATGACACCAGCACAGACAAAACCCTGAAGTGGACGTCGTTAGAGACCAACTCCGCTAACTAAACTTCAGAAACGTTTTCGACCCTTCAGGCATTACCACACTAATGCAGCGCACTTATTATTACAGTGACATGTTTATATCTGTTTACGTGTCCATGTGTTCACATGATTTTTTTTTTTGTTTATGTAGAATATTTATAAGCGTTTTAGAAAATGTATATGGCCTCATTAACACTGCAGGTCTTGATGCTCAATTCTGATTTGTTGCCTATATCCGATTTTTCTGACCTTCTATTAACACGTTTTTTAATTGTGATCCAAATCCGATTCGCTTGTTTACACTCGCCAGAGCAAAGTGGAGGTGTTACACCACACAGTAGCCGAGATGGACGAACGTGAAATATGTTTAATGCTAGCTCTACGATGTTTGCATATTCACCACATAACAACATGAGGTGGAGGAGAAGGAAAAGGGGGATTTTTGCGGCCTCCAGTCAGAGGAAGCTCTGGGTGCGTGAGTGGTCTCAGGATTGGTGGGAGAATATTGGGGCGGGCTTTAGCAAGAAGTTGGCTTTAGAATGAGACAACTTTCGATCTGCTGTCAATGTTTGTCTGCATTCCTCTCTTACAGCGACACGACATTTCGCCAGCAGGGTCGCCCCCTGGTGGCTTTAACAGGTGCGGGCTATTGCAGTTACTGACGTGCAGAACACAACGCGTAGGAAAATCCCATCTGCCTGTTTACATGACAGTCGCATCGGCACATATCTGATTTATATCTGATTTATTTCCACATATGAATGAGGCCTAAATCCAATCTCAAAATATCGGAATGCATTTTGTCCCTGTTTACATATGAGCAAATAGTTGGAATTGGGTCACATTTAACTGACGTTGTAAACGAGGCCTAATAGTCCTAGAAACACTAGTCTTTCATATTTACACCCCCATACTTTTTTACTTGAACATTCTTTTACTTGAAGTTGGCACAAAGGGATTAGACAAGAAAGAGATTCTGATTCTGAACTAGGAACGAGTGCGTTCAGCTAATTTCTGGGGACGCTCACCTGTGATGAGCCACTCGCAGTTCCCGTTCACTGAATAATTTCCCGGCCCGTCGGTGACGTACCCCGGGGATGCTCTCAGAACCTGCCTCTGTCCTTTACAGTCTCCGGCCCGGCTCACGGGGACCAGGACCAGCAGCATAAGGACCAGAGCTGGGGCAGGAAAACCCATCTCTACTCTGGGGGAGCAGTCAGAGGTGGTCTTACTTATTCAGAGACTGGGGGCCTTGAGAGAAAACACCAAATAAACAGACAGGTTTAAACACTACACTGCTAAACACACATTTTTACAAATGTTTTAACATTTGAAGCCAGACTGACCAATGCAACATATCAGGACTGAAATTACTGAATGGTAGCTTTTCTCTTCTTCCCAGGTTATGAGTTAACATTGAAAAAATATTTCAGTTTTGGTCACCAGAAGGTTCACACTTAAATAACCAAGAGTTAATTTAAGCAATGCTTCATCCGGGTATTGTTTTATATGTAAACATGTCAGCACTTACACAAATAATAATACAAAAAAAATATATATATATATATACATATGCGCACACACCTTGTTTTTGTATTACTCGTATAATGTATATTGTGTTCTTTTGTATTTTAATATATTTTTATTGTGTATTTTTGATTAATATAATTGTGTTGTATAGTTTTTATTCAATTATTTAGCAGCTCTTAGTTCTGTTCTGTTCAATTTCTGTGGTAACAATGTAAGTTTCCCACTTTGAAAATAATACATCTTATGTTTACTTGGACATTGTTTTATTCTGTGCTCATATCCAGACTGTGTTTTTATTCAGACACTGTTCTTATGCTGGTTATATTCAGACTGTTTTTATTCAGACACTGCTTTTATGCTATTTCTATTCAGACTGTGTTTATATCCAGACTGTTTTTATTCAGACACTGTTTTTATTCACAAACTTTTTAAATTCCAACACTCTTTTTATTCTGTGTTTTTATCCAGACACTCTTTTTATTCTTTGTTTTTATTCAGACACTATTTTTAGTCTGTGTTTTTATTCAGACACAGTTGTTTTTCCTCAGACTGTGTTTATATCCAGAAAGCTAGGTTGCTAGCATGTGAGAAGAATATAATTTTTAAATGTATTTAGTATTATGGTTACGGAAAATAAAGATGATTCCTAAATGTCCATGAATTCTGTTAAATAAAGCCCAACTGCCTGTTGGTAATTCTGCTTCTGCTCTGGGATTCCAGGTTTTCTAACTCCAGCATCTTTATCACCATTAGCCAGCTAGCATCTGTGCTAACACATACAGGACGGAGTAAACTCACCCAGCCCGGCTCTTCATGCTCTTCAGGCACAAAACATTTTACATTCTGGACCTCAAAATCCACTCTAACATCCCTGATCCGACAGTCCTTGTGCAGGAGGAGGACGTTGAAGGGACGGGAGGCCTCCTGCTCCAGCTAGCGACCGAGCTAATTCCTGAGGAGCCTCTTCACCTCCGCATCCAGCAGGTCTGGAGATCCAAACTGCAGGTCGAGCTACTCCTGAATCCGCATTTTAACACATTAGTCTCAGTCCACGCAGTGGAAACCCGTAGTGAGACCAGAAGATGCAGAAGAAGACTCTGTTTGAGCTAATAGTGTGTGTGTATCTGTGTGGGAGAGTGTGTCTATTTGTGTGTGTATGTGTTTTGTTTCTCCTCTGCACTTGCGACGTCCCTCTACGAATGAATCTCGCCTGATTCGATTCAATTGTACCGATTCACAAGCTCGACTGATAGTGAGAGAACCAGAGGAGAGTTTCAGGACAGTGTAGAACCAGAGAAGAGTTTCAGGACAGTGTAGAAACAGAGGAGAGTTTCAGGACAGGGTAGAACCAGATGAGAGTTTCAGGACAGTGTAGAACCAGAGGAGAGTTTCAGGACAGTGTAGAACAAGATGAGAGTTTCAGGACAGTGTAGAGCCAGAGGAAAGTTTCAGGACAGTCTAGAACCAGAGGAGAGTTTCAGGACAGTGTGAGGAGAACCAGAGGAGAGTTTCACATCAGTGTGAGAACCAGAGGAGATTTTCAGGACAGTGTAGCACCAGAGGAGAGTTTTAGGACAGCGTGTAGAACCAGAGGAGAGTTTCAGGACAGTGTAGAACCAGAGGAGAGTTTTAGGACATGGTGTAAAACCAGAGGAGAGTTTCAGAACAGTGTGTAGAACCAGAGGAGAGTTTCAGGACAGTGTGAGAACCAGAGGAGAGTTTCAGGACAGTGTAGAACCAGAGGAGAGTTTCAGGACAGTGAAGAACCAGAGGAGAGTTTCAGGACAGTGTAGAACCACAGGAGAGTTTCAGGACAGTGAAGAACCAGAGGAGAGTTTCAGGACAGTGTAGAACCACAGGAGAGTTTCAGGACAGTGTAAGGAGAACCAGAGGAGAGTTTCACGACAGTGTGAGGAGAACCAGAGGAGAGTTCTAAGTGCTAAGTCTATATGTTGAAGTAGTGCAGAAAGATAGATAGATGTTCAGAGGAGGAGATGTTCGAACATGAGTAGGGGGTGATACTGCTGTTCTCCAGCCAGGAGTTTAACTCCCTATCTTGCCAAACACTCCAGACTCACCAAGTCAATCAAGTGGAGCTTTATTGTCATCTCAGCCATTTGCATTAAATAAACAGTGAGAAAAATTATCGTCCGTGTGGACCATCATCGCAACATACAATACACAACACGACAAAATACACAACACCTCAACAGCACTCTCAGACAATGAGGGTAAAAATGGGGGGTGAAGTATAGAGGTCAACCAATATGGGTTTTTCAGTAGCCGATGCCGAGTCAGGGTCAGCCGATGGCCGCTATATGCTGCCGATATTTTTTTGCCCAGTAATTGAACATCTCCCCCTCTATTGGATGTAAAATATCACACTAATATCACAAAGATAGATACTCAAAAATTCTCAACTTGCCATTTATGGAATAATTAAATAAATATAAATATAAACTTAAATAACAAAAACAAAACTTAATAATAACAATATAACTAAACAATAACATAAACTTGTAAACAATAAACACAGCAGCATCAAAATACTTTAGTGCAATTCTTGAGGTAAGGAAAATGTTTAAACATGCACATTCCTTTTTCTATTATGTTCAACTTTAATCCCACTTCCAGTATGGAACTCCAAAGTGTTCAAAAGTATTATGAAATATGTTAGAATTTTATTGTGAAATACAACTCATTATTGTGA
>JBBKCR010025503.1:0-11856 GCA_037577295.1 Ladigesia roloffi | reverse complement strand
TAGATAGATAGATAGATAGATAGATAGATAGATAGATAGATAGATAGATAGATAGATAGATAGATAGATAGATAATATTTAACAGTGAGTGACTCCCTATGGTTGGAGCACATGTTACAGTGGTGGGAATTTGCAATTTTCACAAAAAGTCAATATACAAACCAACCCCATTAGAGTCTGAAATAGGGATTTTGTAATGGAGTATTTTAACTGTATTTTTACCTCAATGCTGCCAGTGAGTGTAAACTGAGCTAACCTGGCTCAACTTTTTGGCTCTCTTATTTTACTTCTGCAACAAGCACATGCAACGAGCACAGCAGGTCTGCTGCAGACAGCAGGTCGATTGAGTTTCAGCACAACAACCACTCCCAAGCCGGAGTAAATCTGGCCCAGCATGAAATAAACCCTACAGAATCTTCCTTTTCCGCAGGGGCTCGGTTCGAGAGGGAGTGCAGGAGGGCAACATATGAATGTGAGGACTAGCTGTGCTGTTTGTATCCGTGTGCTGGTGCTGCCGTGATAGCGTGATCTCCTGCTAAGCGAGGTGAATCACCAATCAGGTGAGGAAAATCCAGCTGGACACCCCCCCCCCCCCTGTTGTGACATCACCACATGATCCCTATTACCTGGCGTTTGAGCTAAATCAAATGCGTCCTTCACCTGACTTCTTTTAATTACCTCGTTAGCATTGTTTCCTTGTGATAGGCAGCCTCTGCTCGAGCCTCTGGAAGCAGATTCTGCTAACTAACACATGGTCTCTCTCAGGAACACAACACAGCAACGCTGCCAAGCTCAGAGTTGGAAAACAACCTGATTAAAACAATCAAAATAAGTTTTCGATAAGCCTATTTTATCATAATTTTACCCCAGAGAGCGAGTTGTCTTCAAAATAATTCACTTCCAATTAACGCCCCAAGCCATTATAATGAATGAGGCTCTTCCCATCTCAAATTTGGGCTAATGAAGCAGCCTGGCTGGCTGAAAGGAAACATCTGCATACACAAAGCGGCCAAGAGTGTAGACACTGTCCACACCAGTGCTGGATTTTCATTCAAGTTTGGGAAATGCTTCAGTAACAAATTCTATTTTACCAGAACATTTTTCAATTCTGAATATGTGTAGAACAATCTACTCATTATATTTTCATAGCCTGTCAAGATCCTATTTAAACAGTCGGCCATTTTCACATTATTGTAAACCGTATTCACATCGCTGACCATGTTTCCATGCATACATTTATTCAATCTGACTGAAGATCACAGGTAACGTTGAAACATGATCTGATATGACCTGGGTTTCACATGCACTGGGACATTTTACCATTTGTCTTCCAAAGGCTTGGCACATTTTAGTGTAACAGCTCAAAGCGGATCCTACTTTTACTTCATCAACAATCTTAAAAACAAGGTTTCTGGGCTTGGATCTGCTTTCCCCATTATGTAGTTGGTGGTCATTAGAGTTTTCCAGCTGTTTTCATATCATCAACACTTTAGTAAATCCTGACTTCATTCCTATTTATATGGACTTGTTTGAAAAGTTAATTTATTCTGAAAAAAAACTCTCCACAGAGGTTAAAGCTGTTTAAAATTTACTTTTCATTCTGACTGAGTTGTTTATACTGAGCATTTCTATTTGCTCTGGGCTTTTACTAATATTCTAATCAGAACTAGACTCAGCCAGTGTGAAATGAAGCTATGCCAGTTAACAACTATCCTCATTTGTCTTGGTGCGTCATCCACTACTCCACACATCATTAAGAAAACATGTAATGTATTGGTGAAGAAAATGTAATGTATTCGTAATAAATTCATGTTTAACATGATTACTTGAGTGACTGCTTAGTGAAGCATCTTCCAAACAGGAGAGTGAGGTTTAATTCCTACCCCGAGTGGGGGGGGGGCAGGCAAACACTGAACTAATAAGAGTCCTTGGGCAAGACTCCTAACACTACATTGGCCTAAAAATGTAAAAAATGTAGATGACTTTGGATAAAAGCATCAGCCAGATGATTGTACTTGATTATCATTGTACTGTATTGCATTTTTTTCTGCAATCCACTTATAATGTTGAAGGAGTGTTAGGTACTTATCCTTAAAAGGCTATTTGTGTTCCTGTGCCTTAGGACTGATATATAATTGCTTAAATTTGCTATAATTGGCTGCCTCGACCTATGCATTAAGTAATATTACTGCTAAAAAGCTTTACATGTTTGTGTTTAAGCCAAACTCATTATGTAAAAGTCAAAGTAAACCATTACTTGGCAATTGTGGTTTGAAAGTTCTCCATTCATGCAATTAAATGTCCATGTAATTATATGAAAAAAGCACATTTCAGTGATTTCAAAAGGCAATGACATAATTACCTTCCTTTACAACCTACATATTGTTTGAAGGTGCTTTGCTTCTGTCTTTAAAGTACAGCAGCTACTGGGTGTAGCCCTTTATTTCTATCCTTCAGACTGAATGTATTTCTGTAATTAAAGACTTAATAATCAACTTGAACGCGTGTTAAGTGACATGTGAACATCTCAGGGACTTTTTTCCACTCCTATTCTTTATTATACTGAAATAACTTATATGTTTAATTCAGTCTGGCCCTTCAAATCAAGCCGATTTTCCCCTTTCCCTCACAATACAGGCCATCAGCCTTGACACAAGTGCTGTCTGGCCATAGGGTTACCTGACAAACTGTACAACCTAAAGCCTCTAGATACAAACAACAGCCATTTCTAAGTGTTGTACACACCTCTGGACAGTTTTTGTTTGGGGGGCATGCAATAATTTGGGCATGCAGTTTGCAGTTTTGGCATTAGTTGGTGGTAACCCATTAACAAAGCAAATTTAAAACGGACAGAAAATGGAAAACTGTTTTTTTTTATATATATATGTAACATCGTAATTAGATTCATCTTCATGATTATTTCCTTCCTGCTCTTATTTGGTTGGCCACATAACACAAAAGCGCGGCACGTAGCCACTGCCATGCTTTCAGCAGGGAAGCAGAAGAAAGGTTCTGCTCCAGGGGCTCTACCCTGTAATCTTCTTCTCTCGCTCCTTCTCTCTGTGTCCATTTCGAATCAGGGAGCCGATCAGCTCCGCTCAGACGATTAGCCATGACTCACTGGAGCCTCTCCTGCTGGGCCTTACAAACACACCCAGGGTGGGTCGGCCATGCCCTAGATTTGTCCACACAAATGTACCACAGACACAGTCAAAAAGCCAAAATCCACATCAACATAAATCCAAATGTAACTTTTTACTTAATTTTTAGTATTGATGATAGAAGACATGTAACGTCTTATTTAGGTAGTATTGACTTGTTTAGGTAGTATCGATGATAAAAGACCTGTTATTTTTTCAAATTATGTGTGCATCTGGTATTATGGTGCTATTATTACAGATCTGGGATGCAAAATGTACTGATTGTATTAGATTTTTACCAATTTTTCTACCCAAGTTACTCTTTATAACCAGCCAGTTCCTCCAATCAGTTGGGTCTGCACACAGTGCTATCAGGCCGTCAGGCTAGCAGTGCATCCTCCACGTCAACAGAAGCACGACCAGATCTTTTGCATTGCCACAAACAACTCAGTTCTCTCGGGGAAGAACACTAACTGCCAATTCTGTTATGCCAACTAACATGTTCCAAGCTGGTTGGCATCCTGATGTGTGATGGAGGGAAAGGACTCGCCTTAGGGAGTAATGACAGTGCCAACACAACTCAGGAGCCTAGACTCTCTTTAATATGTTTCCAAGGATAGGAAGAGACTATACAATTATAGTGAACTTAAGTGGAAGAAGGGAAGAGAAATCTGAGGAGTTCTGGGGAGCTGAAAGGCCTGATCTCTCCTCGGTCTAACAGAGCAAAACCTGCGAGTAAACTGAGGATCATTGATGGAGTGGTGATAGGGGGCAATGCAAGGGAAAACGGGAATTCATAAGAGATAAGAAATAAAGTGAAAAGTGACCATTCGGTCATACATGAACACACCACAGCACACAGTTAGAACAGCATGAAATTGTTCCTTTGCATTTAACCCATTCGCCAAGTGAAGCAGAGAGCCGGGAACATGGCGCCCGGGGGCATTGTGTGGGGACTGTACCGTACTCAGGGTAACTCAGAGGTGCTTAGCAGTGTTGGGAATTAAACCTACAACTTCCTGATCGCACTAGAGAAGAGGAGGCGCTTCAGAAATGGTCCTCAGTGATCCTCAGTTTTCTCGTAGCATTCGCTCTGTTATTCCAAGGATTACTTAGGAGATGGAGTGTTGCAAGATATTGGAAAAAGCATAGGAGAATAGAGTGGAAGGAGAAGAAACTTCAGGCATGGTCTCCCACTGAGCTTCAGTTATTCAGTTATACGAACTCAATTTGCATAGCTACATTTTAAGTCTAATATCGCTTGTGTTGTTTTAGGTTGCAACATTTCACGACACTTCAGTGCACTCTAACAGAGCTATTGGTTATAGTAAGTCTACCCATATGGTAATAATCTGCATAAAACTGACAATGTTTAAATATGCTGCATTCGAACCTTATATGTAGTTGATAGGGAATTCAAACTGACTGTAAAAGGCATTTTAAACGCATACAATACGAAAATTATACAGTTTCACAACATATAAGCAACCTATGCGCATTGTAGATCTGTGCTATATTCATGAGGAAAATGAGAAATGGGCCACTTTTATAGTATGTGTGAGTCGTTTCTGGCAGTAAATCTTTGATATTGACTTCTAGAAGTATTATGTATTACGTTTTAATATGGATACAAAAGTACACCTTCATGTAGATGTTTGGGATGAAATAGCCAATGAATGTAAGTCAGGCTGCATGAATATTTTAATGTATTACCTTTGTAAGACCTCAGCAAAACCCAATTAGCTAGTAAAATATGGTCTGTTCGATCTGATTAACTGTCCTTTTGCCCTTTATCAACACTCAGGTTTGACCACAGGGCCATTATCAGCTACGGATTTTACTTGGTGAACAATTCTTGAATATTTTACCACTCACGGTTTAATTAGGCATGTCGTGTTTTGACTTTTACCCCGAGTCCTTTACTATCTGCGTACTTTAATCCTTTTTTAGTTATAATAATATATTTCATTTGAAAAGTGCCTTTATCAAAACACTCAAGGAAACTTGTTCTTATAAAAGAACAAAACAAAAAACAATAATAATCACAAGATCACTAAGAAACGATAGAAACCTGCAAAATTAAGGAAAATGTATGCTGCTTTGTCAGGAATATTACACAGCCAGAATAAACAGTATAAACAATGGAAATGTGCAAAATGTTCAATAATTGTGTCAAAACCAAGTGCACACACTTTTCAAAAATGTTTAAAGAGACATATTTGTTCTTTAACATGATGAAATTTTATATACTTAATGGGTGTTCGCCCTGCATTTAGGAAGTCATGGGTTGGATTTCCAAGAGTGCTAGGCACCTCTGAGGTACCCTGAGTAATGAAAGGTCCCCACACACTGTGTTCCTGGTTGCACGCTGCTTGAATGGGTTTAATGCAAAGAAAGAATTTCTCACCATTCACAGTGTGTGCAGTGGTGCATTCACATATGACAGAATGGTAACTTTCATATATATGTTTAAATATACTACCAGTCAAAAAGTTCTCAATTATTTCTTATATGTTATTTATATAAGTTTTTCGGCTACATTGTAGATTAATCCTGAAAACCACCCATTGCTCCGATGACAGCTTTGCACACTCTTGACATTTTTTCAATCAGATCGATCGACCTGGAATGGTATTTAATTAACAGCTGTACATCGTCAAGAGTTCATTAGTGCAGTTTCTTGACTGCTTAATGTGTTTAGGATCATCAGTTGTGATGGTCGGGTTGGTCCAGAGTTAGTGATCCGGTTCCACTACGGTTCTAGTCCACATTATGGCAAGAACCACTTAGAAAAACAACAGTCCATTCTTATTTAAACAGAGATTCTGTGTTCCCTTTCTTCTGCATAATTTCATATGTTCCTTCACCATTTAGTTCGTTTTCAATATGAATTTCAATGTAGAATATAATAAGAACAAAAAAAAAACATTGAATGAGAAGGTGTGTCCAAACATTTGACTGGCATGTTATAAATATATATTAATCATGAGACTGATTAATTGATTAGAATCAGTTTTGTGCCTCAGAACTGCATCACTCACCGAGATCTCAGATACCTTGTAGCATCTTTGTACAAGAACACATTTAGATATTTTATTGTAGTTGTGTGTAGAAACATTCAACAATGATAACTATTGCCAAATTCAGTTAAACCAACCTGCAGAAATACATTTTTTATTACAGTTTAAAAGGATGTTATAGATGCTATTTATCTGCTTTAGTGCACAGGCCTTCAGCCGCCTGAGAAATTTCCTCCAGAGATCAATAAACTTATATAAATTATTCTGAAAATGTAGAAAAATGGTTGGTTGGACCAGAATCATTATTTCTGCCTTGTAACGTCCTTCTTTAAAACATTGTTTAGATGTTTAGAGTGCTGTGTTACCTTCTTAAAATGCTCCTAGTGGCTGCAGATTGTAAATAATGTGGGTTTATTGCATCTCTATGCCAGTGGAGTAAACAGAGCACATGAAGGTTGAACTGGATCAGGCTTGTTTAGCCAATATCCAAACCATTTAAAACAAACAAGAATCACAAGCTTTACCTCAAATAGAAGACGTTTTACTCAAGAACCCTGTAAGTACAAGTTACAAGCTTCTAACAATCTGGCAGTGAATGAGAGGACAAACGTATTGACAACATAACAAGCTTTACCTCCCATTCTTTCCTGAACATGTCTGTCAGTCACACACACACACCCAGACACACACACAGAGGCAAGCTGAAGCAGACACACACACACAGACTCATTGGATGTGTTAGGAGTCTGCTCACGGTGCAGTCCCCGTGCTCCACTGACCTTTTCAGATCAACAAATGAGTGTGATGTTTCACACTCCGGCGCTCTCTCCTCTCCCAGGCGAGGCACGAGAGGGAAAAAGAAGGAGAAGCAGGGGAAGAAATCTCAGCCCTGCAGATTTTAAAAGAACAGTTTGGTGATAAATCAAATTGGCACAATTTCCTCCCTGCAAATGGCTGATCAGCCAAGGCATGTTTGGCATCTGCTGCCCAGTGTCGCCCTCTATGGCCGTACATTCTTAACTCTCAGTGTGAGGGAACTGAACCAGATCTTTTCTGAAGCCATTCTGAATCATTCCTGTTGGTCTGTCTGTCATGAAAATTTGGCAAAATGTAAATGGAAGCAATTAAATTCAATTTTCACAAGAAAATTTAAGTGTGAGTGATTGGTTGCTATAAAACCAGTGTGTGCAGACCCCCAAACTTTGGTTTTATAGGCCCCAAAAAATGTCTGATTCCCTTCAAATCAGTGACCTAACGATGCATATACAAGGGGTGTGAATCTGCTGGCTCTTACCCATCCATTCATGGTTAAAGACAGCTTAACACACAGTGGCAGTCACAGGCAGTAACTGATTATTCTTATTTAACCATTTTTAATCAACAAACACTGACACACATCTTTTTTTATAACTGACCGTAGCTTTAGAGTCTTGAAGTCTGTTTGATGCTTTGCTCCTTGGCATTCTAATAATAATAATAATAATAATAATAATAATAATAATAATAATAATAATAATAATAATAATAATAATAATAATAATACATTTCATTCATAAGCGACTTTCACGACTCTCAAGGTCACTTTACAGATGTTATAAAAGTTAAAGAATATATACATTAAATTAAGAAGCGATAATAATCATTATTATAATTATTTTACAAATATGTTTAAAGTCCTTTTTTAAAGCAGACGCACTGGGACCTAAAGCACAGTTAGTATAATCCACTCTCCACAGAAATGGTGGACCAGCTGAATATCTTTAGGCATGTTGATGACTCTCTTGACATGGATAGCGCACAGGCTCGTCTCCTCTATCAGATCCACCATGTAAGCCTCGCTAGCTTCCTGCAGGGTCATGACAGCAGAGCGATATCATGCACTTGACTTTGGTAATGGCAGTGTCTCTCAGAGCCACGGTTACAGGCCTGTCACACTGCCGGTGGCCGGAGCAATCTCACGATACGCCTTCATGGCCACAGCTGCTTCCTGGGTGCCTTATCACCAGTGGATTTGTGGGCCGTCTGCTTAGTTCTTGCCATAGTAAAAAATCGTTTGAAATAGTAACAATAATAGTAAAATATATAAACAACACAATGTAATGATAGGCATATTTGTGTTGAACTGTTTGGTACTGGGCTTTCGGGTCGGTACTCAATGCAAATCAAATGATTCATAAAAAAATCCCTAAAATATTGTAGCGGAAATTGCGTTGCCGCCTATCTGGAGGGAATGGAGATACTCCAAGAAACATTCAGCTTAGAAACATACGAGCTTTATCACCTAAATGGGCGAAATTCACCTCCTGGAACTAAGCTCAGGTACACAGGACTACCAGGATTCACGTCCACGGTAGCCTTTGTACCACTAAATTAAAACACATAACCCCCATCCCCAAACACAAACAAAAAAAACTAAACAAAACACATTCCCAAACACACAATAACACACCAAATAACCACAATAATGCATTTCCCCCCCACATACACAAAATAACCCCCACAACAACAATGAACAACAACAATTAGAACACCCCTTGTGGGAGCAGTGCATGCTGGGATAGCCTCCCTTTAGACAGCAGGGCTGGTTTTCAGTAAATTAAGGGAGCAGCTGGGGGGTATTTGGGTTAATAGATGTGTTAGGTCTTAGTTGGGTATATGTAGGGTTTTCTGCTTTGTCTTATTTGCTGGTTAACCTTTATATTTATGTTCCTCCTTTTGAGAAAAGCTTGACTTGCCACAACTAAATTAACACATGTTTACCTCAATGTTGACTTGGTAGATCACTCTTATTCCTCATTTTTTCTTATTATTTCTCTTAGTCACTTTAATGTCCATCATATTGTATTAAACAAGGTTCTTCCTGTTATAGAACCTTTAAGACTGATATGGGTCAATGACCTCTGTCCTGATTGGTGGCCTTAATTTAATCTCAATCAGACAACAATCCAGAAAGGGTTGAATGGGAATGAATAGGAGAGGTAAACCAAATAGTCTGATTCATGTACCTGATTTCAAATAGCTTGTTGATTTCAATATGGACTGTAAGGACCAGGGAAGGCCTCTTATCACTTTTAAACTTTTAGTAATCTTTGTGAACCCAGACAGCCAAAAACAACTTTCAACTCTGTTGTTTAGCAACTGCAGTTTGTGATTATCCCATCTGTTCACATTCTTTCAAAAAAACACAGCAGATGACAGATGTTCCAACAACACAATGCACATTCATTAAATGAAAATCTGCATGGTTTAAAACCTGCTGAGATCTGGCAGAGCAATGTTTGAAAATGTGCGGAGAAGAAACACCCAACCATCATAAGTGACTGGTGCAAATGTGCTAAACCCCTCTCTCCAAGATAAAGATTAATCTTCCACATAATTGTACCTACTTTTAACACACAGATGATGGTGATTTTAGACTCCTGTGGGCCTGCAAATGACAGGAACAAAAACTAAAATGAAAGGGATACGAAAAACAAAACATATTAAAAAGGGGCTGATTTACATCTAGCCCTAACTGTAAACAAAGCCTGTTCTGTGATCCCTATGACCTGTTACATGGCATGATAGCCATAATCGTTCAACAGTGAATGCAAGTTGCAGGTTGGTCTGATTCTAAAATAGCAGATGTGGCTGAGGTAAGTCATTGTGAATACTAAATTAACTTTTTTCTTTTGTTTTTATTCGGAGAGATTATTAACAATTCACTATTCCACAATATTTTGTGCCGAATTGCATTCATTTGCTTAATACAAAGTTTGTAATTTACTTTGTTTGTACTGGGACACTTGACGATTAAACCAACAGTGACATTCAAATACATAGATTTTAAAATGGAGTTGGTCCATCTTTACAGGTAAAACAGATTCTACTCTTCTTAAAATTTCTGAGGAAATGTGTTCCCATTCATTCTGAAGAGCATTTAAGAGGTCAGACACTGATGTTGGATGAGAAGGTCTGGCTCACACTCTCCGTTCCAGTTCATCCCAAAGGTGCTGGAACGGGTTGAGCTCAGGACTCAAGTTTTTCCAAGCTGAACCCCTCCAGCCACGTCTTTATTGAGCTAGGTTTGTGCACTGGGACACAGTCCTGCTGGAAAGGAAAAGGTTCTTTTCTAAATGGTGTCCTCATTGTTGGAAGCATGTCCAAAATGTCTTGGACTTCTGAGGCATTATGATTGTCGCTTACTGAAGTAAGGGGGCTACACACCACAAGTGCAAACAGGACACAAAAGTGTGCAAGAAACTAAAGTTCAACAATACAATTAGACTAGACAAGATAACATTTGGTTCAACAATAGCTACAGTCTGGATGAATGCAGGATTTTAACACTGTATTCTAGCAGCCAGCATTGCATGTGCAAAAATGCAGAACAGCGTTTAACAGCAATAAATACAATGTGGAAACATAGCAGCAAGAGAAAAACACAAACGTGCACTAAAGTGTTGGACCCGGAGAGGCCACTGCAACCTTGTGTGCCGCCATCTTGAGTGAGAAAAGGAGAGAGAGGAATGTTCTGTCCATGCCGTGGCTGATGAAGTGGGTCTGCTGTGAAATATACTGGTTCTGTTAGCTTGCTATAGCTGTTTGACAAAGGTGTGGAAATATGAGCAGGAGCTCAAGATCTGGCTGTGCTGAGAACTGGTGTTGTGGGAAGCGTTTCTAATGTGCTGCCGCCATCACTACCTCCACTGTGGACGGTCTGTGGACAGCAGGGGAGAACCTTTGGGAAGTAGTTCCTTTAAATCATTAAATAAAACTCTTGGTAAGTATGACAAAGTAGTCCCCCTCACTCACTCTCTCTCTTTTTGTTTTAAAATCTCATTCATCTCTCTCTCCTCTCCACCTTATATCTCTATCCCCCCCTCCACATTATCCCACTCTCTCAATTAATTCCTCTCTTTATTTCTCCTCTCCTCTCTCTCTTCCTCCCAGCACTTTATCTTTCCCCCTCAGTTTTTAATCTTTCTCTCACCTTCAGTTTATCGCTTTCTCCCTCTTACCCCTTTCCTCCCTTTCTCTTCCTCTCTCTCATCCACTTAATCTCCTTCTCTTTCTCCCTCTATCATCCTCTCTCACTCGTCCACTTCATCTTTCTTCTATTTCTTTTTCTATTTTCTGCCCCTGTGTCTCTTTTATCCACCCAATCTCTCTCCTTTTCCCTCTCCTCATCTCTCTCCTTTTCTCTCTCCTCCTCCTTATATTTCGCTCAATCAGTTCCTCTTTTTTTTTCTTCCCCCTCTCTTTATCTTTATCTCTGCACATTACATTTTTCCTTCTGTTTCTCCTTCACTCCTTCACTTAATTTCTCTCCCTCTCTACCTTTTTAGTTCTCTCCTCTTTTCCTCCCTCTCTACCCCAATTTATCTCTACCCTCCCCACTTTTCTCTGCATCCTATCTCTTTTGTTTCTTTTTCTCCCTCCCCTCCCTCCACATTATCTCACTCCCTCAATTAATTCATCTCACTTTTTTGCTCTCTCTTTCTCTTGATGACTTTCTCACTCGTTTGTAATCTCACTCTCCCTCAATTTATGGCTTTCTCTTATTTATCTTTTTCTTCTTCTTTCTCTTTCTCTCTCATCCACTTTATTTCTCTCACTCTCTTTGATTTTATTGTCTTTTCTATATTCGTCTCTCTCTCTCTCTCTCCCTCCCTCCCTCCCTCCCTCCTTCCCTCCTTCACATATTAAAACAAACG
>JBBKCR010025493.1:0-11857 GCA_037577295.1 Ladigesia roloffi | reverse complement strand
CTATGCTGCTTCTCCTATTTTCCCCCTTTGCTGTGTCCGTAATAAAGAGTTATCTTATCTGATCTTTTCAATATAAACACTCATCCTCGCCAACTCTCCCCCTGGAAGATTCACAGAAGACCTCTCCAATTCGCAAATAAACTACGTGCTATATCACCATCCTCATGTAATATATTCAACCTGCTCGTTTAAACCTCATAATCCAGAACACGGGGAACTCTTCAGGTGTGGTCCGTACCTTGCCATACTTCAAGCTGCGTGTGTGAAGCGAGAGAGCTCCATCCGAGAACACAGACTGTACCTCTGCCTTCAATTAGTCAAGGAATTCTTTCCACAGTCGGAAGAAACCAGGTTATTGTGAAAAAAGTGCCATTTAGGTTAAAGTCATTAGAATAGTGTGAATAAATTATTTTCTGTCAGGATACACTTATGAGGTCCCCCTCCTGAAGATAGTCTCTCATGGCGAGTTCATCTTTTGCTGATCGCCTCCTCTAAGACATCAGAACGAAAGGTTAGTGGAAAACCGTCAACTATTTGTGGCTGTATATTAATTCTTAGCTGTTCAAGAGGCAGATGGGTTTACACACACATGTACAGTACCGGTCAGAAGTTTGGGCACACCTCCTCTCCTTTGTTTTTAATCTTGGCTACTTTGTAGAATAATACCCGAAACATCACCTACTGCTCTGATGACAGATTCATGAGGAATAGAACTAATTACCAGGTGGAATTAGTGGAGTTTCTTACTGTGTTTGGGATCATCAGTTGTGATGGCCGGGTTGGTACACAGTTGGGGATCCTTTTCACTATGGTTCTATTACACATTATGGAACAGAACCACATAACTGCCCGTGTGAACTTTGTGCTAGTGTGATAGTGAGACGTGTGAGTTATTTTCGTTTGGGTTTTTTTTGGTTTTCGTTTAGCTTGGGATTAAAGGCAGACACCACCCCTGTATGTTTTGCTAGTTAGTTGGGTGGTAGGTAGGTTTAGGGTTCTTTTGGTTTATTTCATTTCTTTGGTGTTGTCTTTGTCTTTGTCCCAGCCCAGGTATGTAGGTATGTAAATCTTTGTAAATAATTGTAGGTAGTTGAATGTTTGTGTACTTTTGTAAATATAGAATTCTTTGTATATAACTCTGTCTCATTGGTGTTTAGTGTCGAATCTTGTGCCCACCACTGTCTGTTTTGGGGTGAACCTCACCTATTACAGTGAAAACCTCTGCTGAGCCAGTCCCGGGAGGTTACAAAGTAAAAAATAAAACATCTGTCCGTTATTACATTCAGTGCCGTAACAACACAGTCGTGGGCTCAGGTGCGAAAATTCGATTCGGGCACTTATGCGTTTTAAAATGTATCCCGAGATGTTTTAGCTCTGATACATGCAATACACATTCAGGGTGACTACAGTCCTCTCTGCACAGAACCAGACGCACAGATGGAGTTTATATATACTGCAGTTATAAATATAAAACTCTGAAGTACGTGCTGCTGAAACAGCCCGAGATATTTGCATCTTGTGACTGAAGGAGCTTCACGGCTCCGCTCCCTTATTTCTGGAGCTTTCTGCAAACCACTGCAGACCTGGATTACACACGTTTTTATTTTATGGTTGGACTTTTAATGCTATGGTTTTGTCTTTTTTTTTTTTTTTTTTTAAGGAGGCGTGTCTGAGGTATCGACGGGCCCGAGAGATCACAGGCCCACGTGCAACTGCACCTGCTGAACCTGCTATAGTTCCACCACTGATTACCTTAATATAGAACGGATTCTGGTTTGTTTAACTCATAATTCCATATGTTCCGTCATCATTTTGTCTGTTTAAAAAGTAAACTACAATGTATAAAATAATAAAAACAAAGGAAAAACATTGAATTAGAAGGTGCGTCCAAACTTTTGACACGTTTAGTGTGTGTGAGTCGGAGTGCATATATTTTTCTAAATGAACTTTCAAAATTAAATGATGTTACCCATTTACATTCATATACGTGTAACAGTGTAATATATATACAATAAAATCTAAACAACGAAATATATATATATAAAATCATTGTTTAGATTTTATTATATAGGCTACGCTGCTTCTCCTATTTTCCCCCTTTGCTGTGTCCGTAATAAAGAGTTATCTTATCTGATCTTTTCAATATAAGTACTGTTCCTCACCAACTCTCCCCCTGGAAGATTCACAGAAGACAGAAGCAACACAGAGTCCAGCCGAGAGTTGGTCTCCACTTTCCAGCGTTTCTGCTGCACCTGCAATAAGAGAGAAATGTAAAACATTCCAGCTAGACACATTTGGTCCATTCCCAGAAGTTTTTCTCAAACGCTCCTCTCACAAACCTCTGTTATCCTGCCAACTATCACATCACCAACTTCCCCATTGAACCTGAAAACAAAAACGATAAAGGCTTAATGCTATTTTTCTGGCATCGATTTGTGCTGGTTCAGGCATGAGCACAGTGCTCACCTTGTCTTTAGGGGCCTGACACAGATCAGCTTGTTGACACGTTCAACCTCCCCAGCCACTGAAGCTGTGAGCTTCTCGTCATCCATGTAGGTTCCATGGCCCCTGAAAGGCAGATATGATGTGACACAGTAGGTAACAGTTGTTGGAAAGTGAGTTACCTGATTCAACAGTAGGGACTCAGATTGGTACCAGTTCCTGCCTTGTCAGTAAGCATTTTTGGCTTGGACTGGTAAAGTTTTCTGAAATACTGATAAGTTAATGCACAAACAGTGCTGCTGTCAGTATTTATGCAAAATCCATGCACGCTAAAATAGCTGGCATTTTCAAATGGTTCACCTCAGATTGGATTAGTGAAAGATACAGGAGTGATGCACATCACCAATAGGCTTTTGCTGACCAGACATTTAGTCGAATAGAATAGACTGTCTCTGTAACTCTATACTTATCTCTTGCAAATATAAGTATAAAATAGCTCAAATATATAATAAATAGCGTGTGATATCAAGGGATGCTCCAAAATAGACAAATATTTAAGGATAAATATTAAATAAATGACTAAGAACAAGCAGTATGAGTGTTATTACAAACAGATATATAATTAGACCAGTATAGGTATAAAAATAGCAGCAAGTTAGTATCAAGAATGAACTGTCAAGACACAGTACACACTACTGAATGGTACTGAACTTTCTCATTGCTCCGTAGTTGCTGAGTTATTTGACCAGGCTGCTGCTCGACACTGGGGGTCCCACTGCAAAGCCCCATTCTATCTCACTTTACACCAGTATTTACCTCATGAACCCGGTATCGGAGGTGATTACATCTCCCGGGACCACCAGGTGTTTGTGGTCCGAGCTGGAGAGGGGCTGTGGGAGGGAGATCTGTCTCCGGACAGTGGGTAGTCTCATGTCCACCGCCATGCTGCTCCACCCACGTGATGTTTCTCGACAGTGTTCAGGTCTTCTTCGTTGGAAAGGTGGTGTCGCCTCCAGCGCCCCCTGCCGGGCCTGCAGTACAGCTGATCAGTGCATCTCTCGTGTCTAATTATAATCAATAACATGTTATATTAACCCATTCCTGTCCAGATTTCACAAAGAACACATTCTATTAACCCACTCCTTTTTTTAAATCCCATTAACAACACGTACTAACCCACTTCTGTCAAATTCTTCTCAAGAACACGTTCACGCACGCCTGTCAAAATCTCATCAATAACATTTTGCATTAACCCACTCCTGTCCAAATCTCTTCCAGAAGAATATGTTCTATTAACGCACTTAGGGCTCTATGTCTAGGATGTTGCCTGGGGGGGAAAATGTGGGAGATGCTTGTCCACCCATGCTATAATGTTTCTGCCCTCCATGCAGCATTAATATTTATATACATTCATATACATATACTAACGTTTATATTTATGTACTATTTGTGTATATAATGTGGTTTAGTGCATAGTTTCAATTTATGGCAATCAATAAACCAATATCTGCCACCTCTTCCAGAGGAACCAGCACAGTTCAGCAGGAAGACTTCATAAAATTAATAAAAGTGTGTGTGACATTTCAAATGCTGCGCTCCAGACACACACGCTCCGGGGTTAGTTTCTCGTGTTATGTTCCATTTTAACCGCGGTGATTGATTTTGCTCCCCTGGGTTGGAAATAGAGAGTGGATTCTGTTTTGAACTCAGTCATAGTGTTTAATTTATTACACGCACATACACACAACACTTTGTTAAGAAAGATAAAATAAGATAAAACAACCCTTTGCTGTTACAGACAAAACAAGCAGAGCAAGAAGAAGCAGCATAACCGATAGAATAAAAACGATCCAACACAGAATATTATATAATGATACATACATATTACAAAATATGGACAAAACTACTGGGACACCTTTACACTGGGCCCAGTCTTGCTGGAATAGAAAGGCTCTTCTCCAAAATGGGTCCACAAAGTTGGAAGCATGGTGTCTATGTCTTGGTCTGCTGAACCATTAAGTTTGTCCTTCAGTTTAGTAAAAAGAAAATGAATTAATGAACGCAAGAAAATAGTCTGAGGGTAATATATTATTTCAACAGTGTGCCTCAGTAGTGTATTTATGTATTTTATATTATATATGTTTATGTGCACACTGAAGTATCCCCAGGTGCATTATTAGTTGACATTAAAGGAAAGAATCAGAATCAGAAAACTTTATTTATCCCAAAGGAAATTGAAGGAAAAGCAATATTTCACCACAAAATAAAAAACATCAAGCGTCAGTCAGAGAATAAAAACACAATACATAAAGATATACTATGAATCAAATTCATTTCTTATTCGTACAAGAGGTCGACTCTTGGAATCGACTCTCCTGATTCCCCGGAGCTGCGGTTGAGAGGGGGTCGACTCCCGGACTCGAGCAGCCTGATGATCGCGGAGGACTGGGGGGTGGTGCCGGATCTGATTGGAGGAGGTCCGGGAAGTGGAGCCGTTTTCACTTTAAAAATCCAGAGAGCTACAGGTACGCGTCGAGCTTGGGTTCAGAAGTCCTGATTCACTTGTTAGCATGGAGGCCGAGAGCGTGTCCAGAAGTTTCGGGACAGCCCTGTGCATCATAACAGGGGCTTCCAAAGGGTTCGGCTGGAGCCTTGCTCGGGATATCTCTGCCCTGCTCGGGCCGGGCTCGGTTCTGCTGCTGGTGGCCCGGTCCGGAGACAGGCTCCGGGAGCTGCAGGAGGACCTAGCCGCGTCTGAGGCGGGGAAAGCCGGTCTTGTTGTTCGGTACTTGGTGGCAGACCTGGGGCAGAAGGAAGAAGTGGAGCGAGTCATCAAAGAGGTCAGAGAGACCTCCAGTCAATCCATCGACCACCTGATGATCTTCAACAATGCAGGTGACCCCCTAAACCATTTAAATAATAATTATAATAATACTAATAGTAATAACAATAATTTTACTAATAACAACACTAATATAATAACAACTAATACCAATAGTCATCCAAAAATAATTAAAATAATAATAACAGTAATAATAACAACAATGGGTCAGGTTTAATAGTCTGTCCTGAAATCAGTTGTGTCAAACTACAGTCCTGAAGAGTTCAGGACTCTGTTTCATCCAGAAACTCCTCAGGTAATAAAGTTGCATTCAGAGTGTTTGAAGATAGCAAAAAGCTGAAATGAAGGTTGAGTCTATATTATCTGCCTGCCTATCCCAATGTCTCTTATTCTATTCTATTCTATTCTGTTCTATTCTAAGATGCTAAACTATACTTTCAAAAGTGTCCAGACACCCTTCTAAATAGTTAAGGTGCACGCATAGCATGTTCAGTGGTACATGAAGTACTGTGTAAAAGTCTGAAGCATATTGGCTGGTTGTTTAAAGCCAAAGCCCAGGCTGTATGTTTTGCTAGTTAGTTGGGTGGTAGGTAGGTTTAGGGTTCTTTTGGTTTATTTCATTTCTTTGGTGTTGTCTTTGTCTTTGTCCCAGCCCAGGTATGTAGGTATGTAAATCTTTGTAAATAATTGTAGGTAGTTGAATGTTTGTGTACTTTTGTAAATATAGAATTCTTTGTATATAACTCTGTCTCATTGGTGTTTAGTGTCGAATCTTGTGCCCACCACTGTCTGTTTTGGGGTGAACCTCACCTATTACAGTGAAAACCTCTGCTGAGCCAGTCCCGGGAGGTTACAAAGTAAAAAATAAAACATCTGTCCGTTATTACATTCAGTGCCGTAACAACACAGTCGTGGGCTCAGGTGCGAAAATTCGATTCGGGCACTTATGCGTTTTAAAATGTATCCCGAGATGTTTTAGCTCTGATACATGCAATACACATTCAGGGTGACTACAGTCCTCTCTGCACAGAACCAGACGCACAGATGGAGTTTATATATACTGCAGTTATAAATATAAAACTCTGAAGTACGTGCTGCTGAAACAGCCCGAGATATTTGCATCTTGTGACTGAAGGAGCTTCACGGCTCCGCTCCCTTATTTCTGGAGCTTTCTGCAAACCACTGCAGACCTGGATTACACACGTTTTTATTTTATGGTTGGACTTTTAATGCTATGGTTTTGTCTTTTTTTTTTTTTTTTTTTAAGGAGGCGTGTCTGAGGTATCGACGGGCCCGAGAGATCACAGGCCCACGTGCAACTGCACCTGCTGAACCTGCTATAGTTCCACCACTGATTACCTTAATATAGAACGGATTCTGGTTTGTTTAACTCATAATTCCATATGTTCCGTCATCATTTTGTCTGTTTAAAAAGTAAACTACAATGTATAAAATAATAAAAACAAAGGAAAAACATTGAATTAGAAGGTGCGTCCAAACTTTTGACACGTTTAGTGTGTGTGAGTCGGAGTGCATATATTTTTCTAAATGAACTTTCAAAATTAAATGATGTTACCCATTTACATTCATATACGTGTAACAGTGTAATATATATACAATAAAATCTAAACAACGAAATATATATATATAAAATCATTGTTTAGATTTTATTATATAGGCTACGCTGCTTCTCCTATTTTCCCCCTTTGCTGTGTCCGTAATAAAGAGTTATCTTATCTGATCTTTTCAATATAAGTACTGTTCCTCACCAACTCTCCCCCTGGAAGATTCACAGAAGACAGAAGCAACACAGAGTCCAGCCGAGAGTTGGTCTCCACTTTCCAGCGTTTCTGCTGCACCTGCAATAAGAGAGAAATGTAAAACATTCCAGCTAGACACATTTGGTCCATTCCCAGAAGTTTTTCTCAAACGCTCCTCTCACAAACCTCTGTTATCCTGCCAACTATCACATCACCAACTTCCCCATTGAACCTGAAAACAAAAACGATAAAGGCTTAATGCTATTTTTCTGGCATCGATTTGTGCTGGTTCAGGCATGAGCACAGTGCTCACCTTGTCTTTAGGGGCCTGACACAGATCAGCTTGTTGACACGTTCAACCTCCCCAGCCACTGAAGCTGTGAGCTTCTCGTCATCCATGTAGGTTCCATGGCCCCTGAAAGGCAGATATGATGTGACACAGTAGGTAACAGTTGTTGGAAAGTGAGTTACCTGATTCAACAGTAGGGACTCAGATTGGTACCAGTTCCTGCCTTGTCAGTAAGCATTTTTGGCTTGGACTGGTAAAGTTTTCTGAAATACTGATAAGTTAATGCACAAACAGTGCTGCTGTCAGTATTTATGCAAAATCCATGCACGCTAAAATAGCTGGCATTTTCAAATGGTTCACCTCAGATTGGATTAGTGAAAGATACAGGAGTGATGCACATCACCAATAGGCTTTTGCTGACCAGACATTTAGTCGAATAGAATAGACTGTCTCTGTAACTCTATACTTATCTCTTGCAAATATAAGTATAAAATAGCTCAAATATATAATAAATAGCGTGTGATATCAAGGGATGCTCCAAAATAGACAAATATTTAAGGATAAATATTAAATAAATGACTAAGAACAAGCAGTATGAGTGTTATTACAAACAGATATATAATTAGACCAGTATAGGTATAAAAATAGCAGCAAGTTAGTATCAAGAATGAACTGTCAAGACACAGTACACACTACTGAATGGTACTGAACTTTCTCATTGCTCCGTAGTTGCTGAGTTATTTGACCAGGCTGCTGCTCGACACTGGGGGTCCCACTGCAAAGCCCCATTCTATCTCACTTTACACCAGTATTTACCTCATGAACCCGGTATCGGAGGTGATTACATCTCCCGGGACCACCAGGTGTTTGTGGTCCGAGCTGGAGAGGGGCTGTGGGAGGGAGATCTGTCTCCGGACAGTGGGTAGTCTCATGTCCACCGCCATGCTGCTCCACCCACGTGATGTTTCTCGACAGTGTTCAGGTCTTCTTCGTTGGAAAGGTGGTGTCGCCTCCAGCGCCCCCTGCCGGGCCTGCAGTACAGCTGATCAGTGCATCTCTCGTGTCTAATTATAATCAATAACATGTTATATTAACCCATTCCTGTCCAGATTTCACAAAGAACACATTCTATTAACCCACTCCTTTTTTTAAATCCCATTAACAACACGTACTAACCCACTTCTGTCAAATTCTTCTCAAGAACACGTTCACGCACGCCTGTCAAAATCTCATCAATAACATTTTGCATTAACCCACTCCTGTCCAAATCTCTTCCAGAAGAATATGTTCTATTAACGCACTTAGGGCTCTATGTCTAGGATGTTGCCTGGGGGGGAAAATGTGGGAGATGCTTGTCCACCCATGCTATAATGTTTCTGCCCTCCATGCAGCATTAATATTTATATACATTCATATACATATACTAACGTTTATATTTATGTACTATTTGTGTATATAATGTGGTTTAGTGCATAGTTTCAATTTATGGCAATCAATAAACCAATATCTGCCACCTCTTCCAGAGGAACCAGCACAGTTCAGCAGGAAGACTTCATAAAATTAATAAAAGTGTGTGTGACATTTCAAATGCTGCGCTCCAGACACACACGCTCCGGGGTTAGTTTCTCGTGTTATGTTCCATTTTAACCGCGGTGATTGATTTTGCTCCCCTGGGTTGGAAATAGAGAGTGGATTCTGTTTTGAACTCAGTCATAGTGTTTAATTTATTACACGCACATACACACAACACTTTGTTAAGAAAGATAAAATAAGATAAAACAACCCTTTGCTGTTACAGACAAAACAAGCAGAGCAAGAAGAAGCAGCATAACCGATAGAATAAAAACGATCCAACACAGAATATTATATAATGATACATACATATTACAAAATATGGACAAAACTACTGGGACACCTTTACACTGGGCCCAGTCTTGCTGGAATAGAAAGGCTCTTCTCCAAAATGGGTCCACAAAGTTGGAAGCATGGTGTCTATGTCTTGGTCTGCTGAACCATTAAGTTTGTCCTTCAGTTTAGTAAAAAGAAAATGAATTAATGAACGCAAGAAAATAGTCTGAGGGTAATATATTATTTCAACAGTGTGCCTCAGTAGTGTATTTATGTATTTTATATTATATATGTTTATGTGCACACTGAAGTATCCCCAGGTGCATTATTAGTTGACATTAAAGGAAAGAATCAGAATCAGAAAACTTTATTTATCCCAAAGGAAATTGAAGGAAAAGCAATATTTCACCACAAAATAAAAAACATCAAGCGTCAGTCAGAGAATAAAAACACAATACATAAAGATATACTATGAATCAAATTCATTTCTTATTCGTACAAGAGGTCGACTCTTGGAATCGACTCTCCTGATTCCCCGGAGCTGCGGTTGAGAGGGGGTCGACTCCCGGACTCGAGCAGCCTGATGATCGCGGAGGACTGGGGGGTGGTGCCGGATCTGATTGGAGGAGGTCCGGGAAGTGGAGCCGTTTTCACTTTAAAAATCCAGAGAGCTACAGGTACGCGTCGAGCTTGGGTTCAGAAGTCCTGATTCACTTGTTAGCATGGAGGCCGAGAGCGTGTCCAGAAGTTTCGGGACAGCCCTGTGCATCATAACAGGGGCTTCCAAAGGGTTCGGCTGGAGCCTTGCTCGGGATATCTCTGCCCTGCTCGGGCCGGGCTCGGTTCTGCTGCTGGTGGCCCGGTCCGGAGACAGGCTCCGGGAGCTGCAGGAGGACCTAGCCGCGTCTGAGGCGGGGAAAGCCGGTCTTGTTGTTCGGTACTTGGTGGCAGACCTGGGGCAGAAGGAAGAAGTGGAGCGAGTCATCAAAGAGGTCAGAGAGACCTCCAGTCAATCCATCGACCACCTGATGATCTTCAACAATGCAGGTGACCCCCTAAACCATTTAAATAATAATTATAATAATACTAATAGTAATAACAATAATTTTACTAATAACAACACTAATATAATAACAACTAATACCAATAGTCATCCAAAAATAATTAAAATAATAATAACAGTAATAATAACAACAATGGGTCAGGTTTAATAGTCTGTCCTGAAATCAGTTGTGTCAAACTACAGTCCTGAAGAGTTCAGGACTCTGTTTCATCCAGAAACTCCTCAGGTAATAAAGTTGCATTCAGAGTGTTTGAAGATAGCAAAAAGCTGAAATGAAGGTTGAGTCTATATTATCTGCCTGCCTATCCCAATGTCTCTTATTCTATTCTATTCTATTCTGTTCTATTCTAAGATGCTAAACTATACTTTCAAAAGTGTCCAGACACCCTTCTAAATAGTTAAGGTGCACGCATAGCATGTTCAGTGGTACATGAAGTACTGTGTAAAAGTCTGAAGCATATTGGCTGGTTGTTTAAAGCCAAAGCCCAGGCGATAGGACTAATATGTTTTTTTATTTCGAATAAATGCAAATAAATAAGAAACCGGCAAACACTATCAGCATTTGATTTGTTTGTTTAAAAATTATTGTGTGAGCTGTGGAGAAGAACACAGGTTCGGTTCCAGATTCCTCCTCGGTTCCTCACACCGTTTCTTTGATGGTGAAACTCCATCAGTAGCTGATTTACTTTAATGAAGCCCTGACTGAGTCAAACCAGGTTTCTGATGGAACTACAGTAATACTGGACTTCCACAAGGAACACATCGATGTTCTGTAGAATGTTATCAGTTTTTATTGCTTTTAAGTTTAATTTGGTATATTTAGTGGTATTACTGCTAAAAAAAATACTCACCATATGTCTAAACAGCTTTGAAATATTATTTTGCTCAAGACTTTCACACAGAACTGTACACAGTTTTTATCATTTTTATACAAGACCTGACTGGAGTGGGAGCAGCCTCTAAAATAATCATGTCCAACTCACTTATTGCCATTGATTGCAGAATTAAATATGAAGTAATGTTTGTTTCAATACATCCAACAGCCTCACTCGGAGACGTGTCTCGCTATGTACAAAGTTTCACCGACATGGATGAGGTGGACTCCTACTTGTCATTCAACGTGAGCTCGGCTTTGTGCTTGACTTCCGGAATCCTGGCTGCGTTTCCAGCACGTTCCGGCCTGCGGCGCTGTGTGGTGAACGTGAGCTCCCTGTGTGCGGTGAAGCCTTTTCCCTCCTGGGTGCTGTACTGCACTGGGAAAGCTGCGCGTGACATGATGTTCCGTGTGCTGGCGGAGGAGGAGTCGGAGCTCAGAGTGCTGAATTATGCACCTGGTAAGCACCTGAAACCTTCAACAACTTCTGACACCATCACTCGGTGCAGGCTTCAATCAGAGGGGGGTGTGGTCCCCTCACATTTCATAATGATCCATTTGGGGGGGATTCAAGACCCCCATTTTTGTTCAAATGTGATTCCACCCCCCCCCACTTTTGTCAGATTATATGTAAATTATATTTATAACTTGGCATCCCCATCTCAGAACACCCCCACTTTTGGAAAGCATGATACGCCCTTGATTTCACAAAAAATTCAAGATTCAACAGGGGTTTCCA
>JBBKCR010025476.1:0-11859 GCA_037577295.1 Ladigesia roloffi | reverse complement strand
CTCTGAACACTTTAGGAGAGACTGATGGAGTGAAGATGAACACACACTTTACTCTGAACACTTTAGGAGAGACTGATAGAGTGAAGATGAACACACTTTACTCTGAACACTTTAGGAGACTCTGGTGGGGTGAAAATCAAAGTCAAAGTAAATTTAAATCTTAACTAAATAAAGTACACAGTGCAAACGAAAGACTATTTGAAATAAAATAAAATAAAATTGCAAAGTATGATGCAAAGTAAAAGAAATCAAGAGTAAGGTTTAACATGTCCAGTGTGTGGACATATCACTTTGGATTGTATATATATAAATATAAGTAAAATATATTCTGACCAGTATAGCCAGTATAAACAGTTTAAAGTGGTATAAAACAAGGGAAAATACCAGCCTGACTGTACATGTTTTAATGTTTGAGCATTCTTAAACATGTATATAGAAATTAAAACTACTATAGAGAGAATAACAGTATAAAAATATGAACTAGCTTCGGGAAGAGCACATTTCTCTAAAGCAGGTTTGGCAGCTCTGGTCCTGGATGGTCATGGTCCAGCACGTTTTGATGATTTCCCTGCTTAGAAACGCCTGGTTCAACTCAACAGTTAATTATGAGGTTTAGTGAATTAGTTTAAGGGGAAATACCATCAAACTCTGCTAAACACCGACCATCCAGGACCGGAGTGGCTCTGAACTCGTTAAGTAAAACCGATATTCCAGGTGGGGGCGCTAGTTACTCTATTCCTCCATAAACAATGAATCAGAGAGAAGAAGACGCACGGTACAGAAATAGAGAGAATAACAGGAGCTGAAGGTAAAGAGATTTTTTAACACTTTTCTCTCTGTTAGCACGGTGTTTAACTTATATTACAGAAATAGGAGAAACAGGAGCTGAAGGTAAAAATAATTTAACTCCGTGTTTAACTATCTCTTAACGACCTGGGAGAAATGCCTCTCTTTGTGAAGTGTGAAGGTGGTGTGTAAGTGAACACAGAAGCAGCTTCTCCAGACTGAGCAGAGCTAAGGAGGCACATTTTAGTCGGATCTGAGGTAAAGAGGATAATTTTAGCGGTGAAAGGTTGTTAAAAGTGCTGATTTTGTAGCTCAGAGAGAAAAATTTAAGAGGATAGGAGTGTTTTTGTGCTGAGCGGGTTTTTTAGGAGGGTGTTATGTGGGTGAAAGAGTGAAGAGAAGTTCTCGGGGGTGTGATAGTGTGGGTAGGTTGTCGGTGAAGAGTTTTTTGTATGTTCGGAGATTTGTTTTGTTGGGGGCTCTCATTGAATATTCGCGTATTCGTTCGGCAGGATGGCATTCGAGTTTTCATTTTGAGATTCGAATATTCGAAAGAATAAAAAACACATTTTACACGTGACATCATCCCTGCGAAACCGAAGACGTTTCTCAATGCCAAGGAAGGATCCTCGGAAGCCAGAATTTCGAGGATGCTACGTCATCGATATCCGTCGAAGGACTGTTCCAATGTCGAGGATCCTCGAAAGTTCAACCAAGGAATGAGTCCTTCGTTCGAAAAAAATACCATACAAAGGAAAGGATGCATAAGTGTAGCCTTCGCGCTCTAAAATCACCCACAATCCTATGCGCGCAGTTTGCTCTCTTAAAATTAAAAAATATCGGACATGCTTTCAAATGTAAGAATATTTACAAATTACTTAAAAAACATTTTTGTATTAAAAAGTACCGAGCGGACCTTTTCACTGACGTAATGATGCAATAACGTGCACTTGTTAGCCTGTTCCATTTACGTGTTCTCCGCAAATGCTAAAGAGATCCTCGCCTAGCCTCTGAAGGAAGTGACTTGGAAGGACGAGTCCTGCCAAGGAAGGGTCCTTTACATTGAGAAACACCCCAAGAGTGTCGAGCTGCAGTCAGGTATAAAACTAGTGGATAAATACGCAAACTCCAGAATACAGCATTTTACAGTTGGAAATAATATTGACACCACATATTTAATGTTAATAATTAATAATATTTTATTTATTTGTTGTTCAATTATTCGGCACAAACTCATTTTGACCGTTCCAACGAGCCCGAGCACAGAGTTCTCCTACATCCAGAACCGGAGAAACTTTCCAGTGCATTTCTCCCCACAGCTCGGCCATGGAAAAAACAGCGTTAATGGGAGGCATACTAATAAATACACACTTCCACCAAGAACCGGAGAAAATTACATGTTAAACTTCACCAAGCTGTCCCATTAATTTTGGTACCCGGGACTTCCGAAGCACATAGATCCACTGAGTCAGCACCATTCTGCCTCAAACTTCACTGTAAAAAACAGTTGTCATGGGAGGCATACTAATATACAATGTTCAATGCTCACTAGGGGCACATCAAAAAGAAGACCATCATATAAAAACAATTATTTTTAGCCTGAATTTGGTTTAAAAACACCACAGCAGAACAGTTAGAATACTTCGATGGGGATTTGTGACCAGCAGTGAGGATTTGAAAGGAGAAATTTGAAAGGCGCCCTTTGAGTCCCAGAGAGATGCACCCAGGACCCATGTGGTGAGCTGCGAAAAAAATAAAGAAAAAGGGTTTATTTTGCACTTCGCCGCCAGTGTTTACAGCTGGCTGGTGGTGGAAAAAATGCATTACAGTTGGTTTTGAGATGTTTGTGCAAGTTTTGAGGAAGATTTGTCGAGTTTTGTGGCTTTTTGTGAAGACGCTATCTGGCTACCCATTTCTGCTGGCTAATACACTGGTTAATAGGAGCGGCAAATTCAAAACGGGCCGTGTGGATATTAAGGCAGAACAATAAAAGCTGTGTTTAGCGGTTTCTTTATTTATAATTCTACTTTGAAAATATGGATTTCTGAATCCAAGATGGCGAATACAAGATAATAATACATTCAGCCCCTCCCACTGAAGCTTCGAATATTCAATGTTTTTTGCTACCGAATACTCAAACCTCAAAATATGGCATTCGGACCAGCCCTAGCTCACACATTCACCTCCATCATCAGGTCTTTGTAAACAAGGTCAACAGAGACAAAGGGCCTTTCACAGGAAGTCACATCCATGTATAATGCTGATGTAAGAATGTTATACATAATGGTACTGTTCATCACAGAGCAAAGCAACATGATCAAACGCTGAACGGAGACCCACTACAGTGTAATTAGAAATGAACACTTTTTACATAAGTTGTACCTGTGCACTACTTCTTGATGTCAGTACTTGTTGAATATACTTACATGGGGAATTAAAAACAATCAGATTATCAGGAAGGGGAAGTGTAAGTGTGAAATTCAGACAGACCTTTTAATTCTTTTCCCAGTGCTAGAGATTAATCAGTTTAACCGACAGCAACACTGTCATTGCTGAACTTAAAAACCTAAACAACAACCGCCACTCTTAATACTTTTTATGATTATCTGCACATTTTCTTTCCTAGTGTTGCTGTTATTTACACAATTCTATATTTATTTCATTTGACTCTGCTTCTAATGTACAGTATATGTCTTCACAATTAGTGATGCGGCAAGCTATTTTATTCCAGTTCCAATCCGATACCGAACTCCTGATACCAATTTCGAAATAATTAGGGCTGCCCCCGACTAAAGATATTCCTAGTCGACTAACACTTCCGCATTTTAGCAATTAGTCAAATAATCGTTCATTTATGATATTAATATAAAAACTTGTATATGTACAAGGAAAGGTACAGTCCACTGGGCTCGGCTCAGCTCTACCCTATCGCTACAACTGGTTACGCAGCGGCCAAGACGCAGCTCGAGCGGAACTGACGTAAAAAACATAAGGGGTTTGGTGCGTCTGATATGACGAAAATACATTTTTCCTGCGTTAAAAGTGCACCTAACTTTGTGTGGTGCTGCTCGCAGTCCTCCGTTTATATTGTGCGTGGGGCAGGGTGGACTTGTGGCGTGTACTGTTGCTATGGAGACGTCTCTGACCCTCATGACAAAAACGAGACGAGACGCGACGTTAATGTTGGTCATGTGACGATAACGAAAGGAAATCTATAATGTATTTTTACTAAGAACGAGACTAAATGTGGTTTACTATATAAAAACTGTGCTAAAGTGTCTCTTCATTATGTATCTAGAGTGGACAAAAGTTTAGGGACTTTCCTCCTTGAAAATTGGCTGCGTCTTATAGGCTGAAAAATAAGGTAATTACAGTCGTCATGATGGATTAAAATCAGGGATTTTATTTCTTATTCTTAGTTTGTGTTTGTTTGCCACAAAACAAAATATTTGGCTCCAGATGAGGCTTAAAGAAGCACTGCAGCGGACTGTCGAGAAAAAAACGACTAGCCGACTAATGAAAATGTATTCGACCAAGCCTTCTCCATATCGACTAGTACATTAAATTTAAAAGCGTTCCTAAGGAATTTATATCACACTTAAGAAATGGGCAGCTGCAACAGCTGTAAAAATTTTGTAAATATCAGACACAACATTCTTTGCTGAATTGTCCAAATATTTTGTACATGATAGCAGCAACAGTTGAAAATAAAGTGCAAAACGAATACATTTGAAATAGTGTGAATTCGGATACACGACAGGGCAGAGTGTAATCTCATCACTTCTGTATTTAAGGTGGACCGGCCGAGTTACCAGATGCACAACTTTAGCCATGTTGTGTTTTAGAGATCAACTTGGGAGAGAGCACAAATCTGCCAAGAAATCACAGAAAATAGCCCCTAAAGAATCCCAGAGCTGGGTTTTCTCTGATCTTCCTTTCAGTTTTGGGTTGTCTGGTGTGAATTTATTGCAGTATTGGGAAACGTCCCATGTGTCTGCTGCCTGGTGTATTTCCCCTGTTTGATAGCATATCCTGCTACACTTTGTCGTGACATCTCTGCAGGGGCTTGATTACATTTTATGTATTGTACAATGCAACCGTACTTCCACCCCTTGGCGCGCTGGCTTTACATATGTTTCAAGTGTCCATTTTGCTTTTTTGGCATTTCCGAACCCTAAAATCTCAGAACTATCGACACAAGCCACACTCAGATTTAAGTTTTGCCACAGGTCCATGGTATGCGTGCAGTGACACATCTTGTATTACAGCATTGAGTTTAAGATCCAGTGCAAGCAGCAAACTGGAATATTGAGTTTGGGGCTGTCTGGATTTATGGCTAGAACTGATACTGATATCATATGAGATTGGGCTCATCTCTAATAATGGTGTATTCATGTAAATGTCAACTGCACGAAATTTGATCAACATTTGCTCATGACTTCATGTTTTCTCTCTCCTGTTCTTTTGTACACTGTATTTTGTCCTGTCTGCACATGTGGAATCTTGGGGTGTTTCTATTTTTCTTCTTGTGTTGCACCATGGTCCTGGCGGAATGTTATTTTCACTGTTAACCGTGTATTTGGGTGAAATTATGTTAAACCTATTTGACTTTAACTTTCTTTTTTCATTTCTGTCTTCCAGAAAGAATGACCACCTGCAAGTCTTCTCCTTCTGCTACTGCACACACAGTTCCACAATCACATTTTACTTCTACAGCTACATCAATGAAAGCAACTGTAAGGGATTTGTGGAAACCTAAAGAGGAAGATGTGACTGTGTTGATCTCAGGAGAGGTTAAATGTGAGAATGTGGTGTCAAGAAGCTGCAGTCCTCAGAAAACATCCTTTTCTGCCCTCCTCATCAACACTTCATCTCATGGACCAACACAAGTACGAGGAAGAACTCACCACTGCTCTGAGTGTGGGAAGAGTTTTAGACAGAGTAGTGCACTAAGAAAACACCAGCGTATTCACACGGGAGAGACACCGTATCACTGCTCAGAGTGTGGAAAGAGTTTCAGTGTACAGTATCATCTTCGATCACACCAGCTTATTCACACAGGTGAGAAACCTTATCACTGCACAGAGTGTGGGAGGACTTTTAGAGAGAATGGTTCACTCAGAAGACACCAGCGTATTCACACGGGAGAGACACCATATCACTGTTCAGAGTGTGGGAAGAGTTTTAGAGAGTATAGTAACCTCAGGAGGCACGAGCGTATTCACACAGGAGAGAAACCATATCACTGCTCAGAGTGTGGGAAGAGTTTTATTACACTGAATAATCTCAGATCACACCAGCTAACTCACACTGAAGAGAAACCATATCGCTGCTCAGAGTGTGGGAGAAGCTTCAGAGATGCTAGTAACCTCCGACGACACCGGCGTATTCACACTTGAGAGAAAGAGCATCAGTGTCCAGTGTTGTCAAAAAGCAGCTTTACAGAGTCTGAGCCCCTAGTGAGGGAGCCGGAGGCGACAGGAAAAACTCCCTCAGATGGAGGAAGAAACCTCGGGAGGAACCGAGACTCAAAACGGGAACCCGTCCTCCTCAGGTCGCTCCTAAACCATTATGCATAAGCTGTGGTTGCTATGGTTTCAGTGCCATAGTACTTAGGAATTAGTATTTGGGGACAATTAATACTTTATGATATGAGTTGTAAAGGTGTGGAACTAATACAATGCTCTGTGTTAAATGTTCCAGATGGTGCTGGTGTGATGCTGCACTTTAATGGAACATAGTAAGGTGGTATATCTGTGGTGCTATATGATCATGATATCACGATTAGGTATGTGTGAGGAAACAAATATTTTACTGTCATTAGGCAATATAATTATATATACAGATGAACAAGGAATTGATATAATGTATAAATGTAGGTTTGAATTGTTTTATTTAAATGCAGAATTGGGAACATATATGAGAAATGTTTGCAATTATGTAGTAGTCATGTTTATTTATGTAGCCCCTTATAATACACAAGCCATTCATTTTCATATAGCAGAACAGTATAAAAGTATTAGGCACAAAAATAGAAGGAAAACACTACAGAAGTAATAAAGAAAATTGTTTATAGAAAATCAATAAAAAAGTTCAAGTGCAATTTAAACAGTGCAGGTTTTTAGCAGCTTAAAGCTGTTTATCATCTTGTGTAAATTGTTGCTTATCATCTTGTGCAGTATATTTATTAGGTTTGAGTGCTGTGCATTGTTAATGCTAGATGTTGAAAAATAACAGTTATTGATTTTGTATCACATTGTTGATTGCTGTTTATTTTATATAAAAATCTGTTTTGTATTATATGTGCCTTGTTTTTTGTGATTGAAATAAATCTTCAATCAGTCCCTGATTATTGTAAATATTTTGATAAGCTGCTACTAGACTTGTCACGACACAAACATTTCAAACTCGATACCCATACTTAATACTCAGGCGTATTTTCAATACTTCGTGGGGGGGGGCAAACAGGTTCTTTTTAATAAATATTTGAAAGTGTGCTCAGGGGCTGTCGTGCTGGTTCTTTGCGGAGGAGAGCTTCCTGACCAGCCTTGTTCGATAGGTCTGGGAGAGCTGAAGGTCCCCGTAAACATTCGCAGCACTAGTTTGTTCCCTGGCCGAACTAGGAACAGCCATTTTTAACTCTGGCTGTCCTCATTTTTGCTGCACTTTCAGCGTCCTCGTGGCCAAAAATGGCCACCGACAGATTAAGTAATTCTTTTTTATTTTTTTATCCTTCAAATACCAGTTACAACACTATGCACTTTCTAGAAAACAACCTCAAAAGTGTCAATTTACTATATGCTCAATGCTACTCAATGTTACTAATAGTACAGTCTCGGGATATGGAACTGATTTACAACAATACCGATTATTATGCATTGTTTATTTTTTTGCAGGGAAATAAAAATTGATTAAACAAAAATGGCCAGCTCCCAAAAAGTTATAAAATAATAATATTTAATATATATTAAAATATTTTTCAGCTTTCACCAACTTGATTTCTTAAATTAGCATCAGTCCTTGTCATGAAAAGCAAAAATGTATTTAAATTAAGAATTTAAATAAATTGTTCCTCAGTGGATAGCCTGGGGGAGAGCCTTGGGCCTCCAATGCCCCAAAGATCTCCCTGGCTCACACCCCTTAATCCAGAATGGACTTTAGCTTAAAAACCTCTGACCTGTGGACAAATGTCTGCAGTATAAACTGTCCCGGTGTGGTATGAGGAAGCCACCACAGCCCTGCTTTGACAATACAGACTGGGAGGTATTTGCAAAGGGGACTTGGAGGCCCACCCATCTGCTGAATTATCTAACATTAATTTCTGTTACCACTACAAGGTCTATCAAAGAGTCTCTGGCTCAATACTGAGAAGCAGTTGCTGCTCAGAGCTCACAATGTTCCCTTAAAGTCAAATGATTAGGAGGCTTGGAGACGAGCATGTCAATCACTGATGAAAGGCAAAAAAATAATTAAAGCCAAAGTACCAGTAGTGCATTGAGGAGCACTTCAACATGTTAACTTTCCGGCTTGTCTCCGACCGTAGTCAGAGATTTCAGGGGAGACTAGCGCTCCAGGGCCGAGAAAAACTTCAGCGGACCCGGGTTAACACCCTCTCTCCTCTCCGATCAGCAGCGGGTGAATAACGGCACTCTTATTCTGTTCAAGCGTTGGTTTATTGTTCCGTTTTGCACATAAATCCATAACATTAAATCTAGCCGGCCACCGCAGCTTCTCTCTCCCTACCCGCTCTCATACTCTGGCCCAAAACACACACACACACACACGCTCACCCCCTTAAAGGGCCAGCCCCTGATTTTACAACACTACCCCCACTCTGGATGGCAATTACCTAATGACACTCCAGCACAATAGCAAGTACGACCTATCATATCATGCACATGTATACAGCTCTCATTTGCATAGAGTCCATTTAAGGAGGAGGCATCCAGGCTGGATAGTCCATTAAATGGCAGCAGGGATGGTACCGTATTACACTGAGAGGAGGAGCCCTTACAGCAGAACAGTATGAACATAGGCAATGCAATGACATTCTACCCACATTAGTATCTAATCATTCACAGCATCTAGGCGGCCGGAACACCTAAGAACTCAAATGAACCTCAATACAAAATCGTTGTAAACCAATCCCAATGGTGTTTTTTTTTTTTTGTCTAGAAGAACTTACATAAGATAACAGTCAGGTTTCATTTGTAACATTAACAGTCCACAGGCCATTACCTGACAACCTTTGTCTACTCCATAACATGGTATTTTAAACTACCTTCAAGTTGGCACCGTCCTTAACCCCGACAGACTCAGCAAGCCACCCATTCACCAAACCTGTCTGGAGGCCTCTGTCGGCGGCTCGGTCGCCGATGGCCCGGGTTGGGTGGTTCTGTGATTCCACCCACACTATCCCCAGCGGAGCATAGAGGAAGTATTGTCCCATGAGCAGTAACATCCCGCGCTGGAGCAGGAGCGCTGCTGGCTGGTTCCCCCAGGTCTCCGCTGGAGAACAGGCTGGACAGCTTTGGATCCATGGCGATGATGGGTGCCGGCACCTCGATAGGTGCCCAGCCCTTCGCAAGCTCTATAGCCCAGGTGTTGTCCAGAGGCTCACGGCTGCGATAAGGCTTCAGTTGGTCATGGTGAACCACCTTGGCTTTGGTCCTAGGGCCCTTTTGGATGCAATACACAAGGTCGTCGAGTCGTCCCAGTATGAAGAATGGCCCATCATATGACGGGAGAAATTTCTTGACTCTGTTCTTGGCTTTCCGAGTGCCCTTAACGAGGTACCACACAGGATCTCCGATCTCAAACTGGGTGCAGCAACAATTCTTGTCGTTCTGTCTCTTTGCACGCACCACTGATTCACCAAGCACATCTCTGGCGACCTGATGTGCCAACTCAAACTGTTGACAAAGTCGTTGGACATACTCAGGAGCCGTGAGGGCTTTGTCGGAGTCAGGGGGTAGGCCGGCCACAAGGTCCACCGGCTCACTCACCTGCCGACCGAACATCATATAGTTAGGGGTGAAGTGAGTGGCGCTGTGCTTGGTGGCTCTATATGCCATGACTGCATAAGGAACCATGAGGTCCCAGTCCCAATGGCAGCGTTCAGCCGTCGTAGCCAGGATCTGTTTCAGGGTGGAATTGGATCTTTCTACTTGGCCATCAGACTGTGGTCGGAACAGTATGGTCTGTGTCTTTTCGATGCCAAACAATGAGCACATCTTCTGGAACACCTCAGACTCAAAATTTCAGCCCTGGTCGCTGTGCAGTGCGTATGGAGCCCCAAAGTGGCACACCCACTCCGAAGCCAGCACTTCAGCCACCGTTTCCGCTTTCTCATCGGCCAGGTGAAAGGCATCCACCCATTTGGTGAAATAATCCTGTATCACAAGTATATAGGACTTACATCACTCTGTCTCATTCCATGGCTCCATAATGTCCAAGGCAATGCGCTCCATAGGAGCCCCTACTCTGACACTTCCCATGGTGGCCTGTGGTGTCATGTGAGGCCTTGCTTTGGACGCACAGCTTATGCAGGTCTGGCAATAGAGGGAGACGTCCTCTCTCATGTGGTACCAGTGGTATCAAGTTTGTAGCCATGCCACCGTGCGCTCTACTCCAAAATGCCCACCAATTGGTCCGTCATGCATCTGCTTCATGACTGCCGGCTGGAAGGCTCGAGGTAACACAATTTGTGGATATAACTGAATGTCACCCAGACAATAGAATCGTCTCACCAGGATGCCCTCTCGAATGTAGAGCAGCTTCCACTGGCTCCAGTATGTTTTTGTGGCTGGACTGAGTGGGGCAATGGAAGTCCACGCTGGTCGCTCTGCGCCGCCCTCCTTCGAAGTCAGGACAGGTGCGATGTCTGGGTCAGCCATTTGGGCTTCACGTAGTTCCTCCGGGGACCAGCCACCGAAAACTGGAGGCTCGCTGGTTTTAGCCACATTAATGATTTCATTAGTTACCCCCACTGAACATGCCCCTGTTGGTGCTGGTTGTCCTTCTACCCCCACTGGACCCTGTATTTGCCTGCCGACAACAGAGTCCGAATTACACTGCACAGCCTGGTGGCTAACATTTATGGGCTGAAAGGTGAGGCATGGAAGTTTACAAGGGCAGGACTGCCGGCAAGGCTGTCTAGAGAGGCTGTCGGCATTGTAGTGAAGTCGACCAGGTCGATGAATTATTTCGAAATCATACTCCCCAAGCCTCTCCAACCACCTGGCAAGTTGACCCTCTGGTTCCTTCATTTTCGTTAGTCAACGAAGGCTACTGTGGTCAGTCCGCACAGTAAAATGACGTCCCAGCAGGTACTGTCGGAAATGTGAAGTGAACTCCACCACGACTAGTAGTTCTTTTCTTGTGGTGCAATAATTTTGCTCCGCCTTTGACAGTTTACGACTGCCATATGCGAGAACACGCTCCCTCCCTTGCTGTAGCTGGGACAGGACGGCACCAATGCCCGTGTCACTAGCATCTGTGTCCAGTATCATATTTCCCTCATCCAAAGGGGTTTGTAGTGGTTAGTAGCTGTTTAAGCTGTTTGAATGCTTCTTGGCATTCGGAGGTCCATTGGAACCGTACATACTTCTTGGTCAGATGATGGAGGGGCTGTGCTATTGTCGCAAAATTTTGCACAAATCGGCGGTAGTACAATGCCAGGCCGATGAACTGGCGGACCTCCTGGATGGACGTAGGCGACGGCCACTCCTGCACCTTCTGTATTTTCCTGGGGTCTGTGGTCACTCCTTACTCCGAGACAATGTGTCCCAGGTAGGCTACCTGGCGGTGGAAAAGGCAGCATTTGGCAGGAAACATGACATTAGCTTCCACTGCTATGCAGATGATACACAACTTTATATCTCTGCAAATCCCAATGATAAACTTTAAATTAAATAAAATCGGGGACTGCACTAAAGATATAAACGCCTGGATGTCAAAGAACTTCCTTATACTAAATGCAGATAAAACTGAGGTACTCCTTTTAGGTCCAAAAGCTGCTAGAAACAAACTGTCAGGTCTAATGCTTGATCTTGCTGGTTACTCAGCCTCTCC
>JBBKCR010025468.1:0-10204 GCA_037577295.1 Ladigesia roloffi | reverse complement strand
CTCCGAGTGTGTTGGGATGTTGAGGAGAGACTCCGAGTGTGTTGGGATGTTGAGGAGAGACTCCGAGTGTGTTGGGATGTTGAGGAGAGACTCCGAGTGTGTTGGGAGGAGGATGCTGAGTGTCTAGCCGAGTCTTTTTCTGCACGCAGGCGGAGGAGAAGCCGCTGTCGGAGAAGAGCCTGCCCTCGTCCCCCCACGGCCCGCACAGCAACATCCTGAGAGTGAGTCCGCACACACTACCGCACGCTATCTCTCTCTCTGTCTCTCTCTCTCTCCCTCTATCTATGTCTCTCTCCCTCTCTCTGTCTCCCGCTCTCTGTCTTTTTTTCTCATAGTCAGACTATAGCACCCTTTGACAACATTAGAACATTTAGCATCCCCTGAAATGAAAATTTAGCTTGTTAAGAGATATTATAATTAATATACACCTGTCTTAAAGATACAGTAAAAAAATTATATATCTATGTCTCCCTCTCTGTCTCCCTCTATGTCTCTCTCTCTCTGTCTGTCTCTCTCTCTGTCTCCCTCTCTGTCTCTCTGTCTCCCTCTCCGTCTCTCTCTCTCTCTCTGTCTGTCTCTCTCTCTCTCTCTGTCTCACTCTCTGTTCCTCTGTCAGGACTAAATCTGCTCTGCTGTTTCCCCTCAGGTGATGCAGAGTGAAAGTGGGAGTTCGAGGGGAAATTCCTCCAGTGATCAGAACAGCAGGTCTGTTTGTTCGAGATTTTTTTTTCTTAAATTTTTTTTGTTTATAATTTAAGTTTGTGGCCTAATGGCCTTAATCTGGACTTCATTTCCCAGAATGCCCAGCTCCTCTCAGGACTCCGCCTCCAGCAGCACAAACCTGGAGCGACCCGGAGCAGAGCGGCGCCGACGCCTGGTCCGACAGTTCAGCTTGTGAGTCTCACACAAAACACACATACACTAGACACACACACACACACACACACACAATCACCATACATATACACACACACACACACTTAAAGTATTATCTTTATTTGTGGACAAAACTGGGGGATATAATTGGCCTGTACCTGCTGCAGGAATGTAGAGTAATGGAAGGCCAGTATTAGAACATTAGTAAGGTGATGAAAGGTTCCACAGGGACGGCAGAACCCAGGCTGTAGCCCAGACACCACTGATAAGGCTTTAGACTGGGGGGTTGGAGCTCAGTGTGTAGGATCCTTGCCTCCAGACCAGGCGGTCATGGGTTTAAATTCTACATTCAGTATACCAACACTGGGTTCCTGAACAAGACCCTTAACCCCCAGTTAATCCAGGGAGACTGCCCCTTGTAGTTACTTGGTATAAAAGCGTCTGCTAAATGCCAAAAAGGTAAAATGTAGACCTAAGTGTAATGTATTATTGATATGTATAAAGGAATCAGCCACAGTGTATTGTGGGATATAATGCAGCATATTGCAGATCTTCAGGAATGTTGGCCCTGACTAAGGTGTGTGGGGAGCATGAAACTACGGTTTTGTGAAGGAAGGTGTTTATGTAACAAATGTACTGTTTTGTTTTCCCTATTTTTTTCTTTTACATCCCTAAATTTTTCTATGACGTGGCAAGTTTGAACGAGTCCCCGAAAACACGCCGAGTAGCTGTTGGGGGCGCTGCAGCAGTTAGGGGTCAAAAAGGTCACAGTGACGTTTGTCCCAATCGACAACCTATTATGTTTTTCATTCTTCATTTTTATATGGATATCATTTGGTAACTTAACCTATAATCTGAGTGTTAAATGTACGTTTGGTTTTTCTCACATTATAGCTAATTCAGAAACTGCCAAAGAGCAGATTTATCCAAATGGAAATCTAGACTAGAACAGGATTAAAGAGTATTTCTCCTCGCAGGGATATTAGAGGAGGTTCCTGTTTATTTCATTTTATTTCAAATCTTTTCATGTCACGAACAGGCTGAGGCAGTAATGTCACCTGAGAGAAGGTCTCGTATAAAAAGTGTTTTAGTAAATACTGCACTAGTAGCATTGTTGGCTTGATGGCTGCAGCTGTTGTTTACATTACTGAAGGAGCATCCACGACAGCGAGGTCTGATTTGATTGGATGATTCAGTCTCAGTGGGACTGACTCAGATGTTCCGTGACTCAGGCCTGCGAGGCCTCTGGAGATTCAGATGCTCTTTGTGTCCGACAGTAACCACAGTGATGAGGACGACCTCCCTGAAGCACTTGCAGCCATCTCCTCCGAGAGCAGCATGGGGAAGTCAGCCTCCAGCAGCTCGCTGGATAAACAGGTCCAGCCTCCAATCTACCCACCGGTACGCTCCCACGTTTCCTCCAGTGTGGTGCTGTGCACTCTTCCGTTATAACTGAAGGAATCTGTTTCACTCTTCAGCAGAAAAGCGTCTCTCCGGTGCAGCACTGTGACAAATCCCCGGTGTTCTACCCGAGCACCGTCCCGCACCTGCTGCCCTTCAGTCCAGACAGGTAACACCAACACTCTCTAGGGCTGACATCAGTACCTTGTTAACTAATCTAATAATGTTTTATGCATTTTTGTAACAAATCAGCCAAGTGATTACATGAATTCTAGTAGTAAGCAGCACCAACAGGGTACTAGCAGGTCATTATGCTCTGCAGTCTGAACACTCTCCACAAGGGGGAGCCAGTGGCACATCGGGTTTTAAGCACCACTGAAAGAGAGGAAACCAACACCAGCAGGATTGCATGAATGTGCCTCGAATTATTGTTTATTTAATGAATGTGAACTAAATTGTTATAAAACTAAACACATGAATGATTACTTGATTTTCAGACTACTCCATTTCTATAGAATTTACAGTGACAGTCTGAACACACACAAATGCACTCTATTTTTATCCCTTTCCTAAAATTCTAAAACATGCTTATTGTCTTTTTCTCTTTTTCATGTCTGCATCCGTGCATTTTGATTGCATTTTCGGAGTGTGTAGCAGTGAAGAACTGAGAATGGACAGAGAGAAACTGCTGCGAGCGTTACTAATGACCGAACTCTGAAATCGTGTGTACATCCAGATCCATAATATAACAAAATATATCTTAATTCATTGCTCTGTATTTTTATACACATTCACAATCTTAAGTCTATTTTTAATGATGACACTGATTGCCCTTGTAAATGACATCTAAATTACTATATGTCCCCCCCAATATTCAAGATGTTTATTTGTCCCATTGGGTCCAGAATTGTGCCTAAACACCCGTAATGTTGCCTAATGGATTTGTTGTTGTTGGTTCTGTGTTCAAGCTTGTGTGTTTCTCTCATCAGACTTTGTTTAAATTCATGGGGTTGAATTTGTTTGAGTTCACTCTGAATTAGTATATTGTATATATATCATGTAAAAAGTTGAACATGATCACTTTTCATGGAAACTTACTAAGCAATGTGAAAAAATATTTCCTGTTACGGGATATTGTTCATTTTAAATGCCGCTCCAAAATAAATAAACAGTGAATTCCTAAAAGAATCGGCTCTCCTATTCAACACCGATTGAATTCGGTCCTCTAAGAGAACTTGGGTTTATTCCTTAGTTCTCACAACCAGACAGATCAAGTTTGACTAAGAATAGATCTGAACACTAGCTGCGTTTACATGGACATTTTTTTCAATACGATTAAATTTAATCGGATTAAAATTACACAACCGAACTGTTTACATGAGCGTCAAATAAAGAGATCCGCGTTTCTTCTACGTCTACATGTTCCAGCTATTTAATCTGATCCTACATTATATTGTGAAGTACCGTGGTAGACCTGGGCCAGTTTTCTGTGAGTACATTTTCTATCTGAACCTCTGAGACTCCTTTCTCCTCGTTTATCCTCCGTCGCCTGTCAGAAGCGTTTTAATGTGAGAGAAGCTTCACTCTGCATAATAATATGTATATTCAGTGAAAAATATATTTCACTTAAATGAAAAGAATCTAGATAGACAGACGTTTAGAGCAGCAGAGAGCTGGTTTATACATTATGCTATAACACGAATAACCGTTTTGTATTAAAAGACGACGGAACAGCAGAAATATTTCTACCAAATGAGTTCATCACAGATTGGGAAATATCATTTATGTAAATCAGTTGCGTGTAGGGACTGAAGGTGACGGTAGCGTTTAAATCAGGACCGTAGCGTTTAAATGAAGTTGTCACTGTCACATTTGTAACGACATACAAGTTTTCGGTGAGAAATTAAGGTTTTAATTATGAGACACCACAACAAACAAGTATTTCGGGTATTTTTAAAGCAAGTCAAAAGTGAAAGAGAGTGGCAACTTCTGATACGATGTAGAAGTGACGACGCTAAAAGGAGCGATGGCGTCAAGGGGAGGCAATCTATGGCAGGGGGGCCATTTAGTGCACAACACCGGTACTAACACTAACGCTACACATGCTACTTCAGGTGGAGCCATGCTAACGGCTAGCGGTGGTTCTGGTAAACTCAGGCAGCCGGGCTAAACTCTACCGGGCTACCGGCCGCGAGCGCACGCGCAGTAAGAAGGATAGCGTTCTAATAATCGGTTCTGTTAATAGAAAGTGTTTTAATAATCGGTTTGCTTGTTTACATGAGAAGTTTCTTCGATATATCGGATTAAACAAAAGGTCTAAACCGCCTCTTTTAATCGGATTGACAATTAATTTGGATTCATGGAATCCGATTACATGAGACGTGGGACCTGAGACGGGAGACGTGGCTGAAAAAATCGTCCATGTAAATGGGGTTACTGATTCAAACCATCCAAAAGCAAATTTATCAACACTGAGTGCCATAAAGAATTATTTTTGTCTCTTTAAAGTCTTTCAGCGTGTTTCTGTGAAAGGGCTCCGGAACGTTGAGCAGTTTTTCAGTTGTTGGCAAAAAGACATTAAAAATAAACCCAAATAGAATTCTTCAATTAAAATGATTTTAAAATTCTTCAGTTTTAAATCTGATTAACCCAAGTGACAACAAGGACTAGATTGAAGACATCAGTTTTCAGGATGTTGCTTTTAAACATGCAGAAAATATTCATATGCGTGTAAATAAAAATTATTTGGCTCCATTAAGTTGTTAGCTTTGCTTTATTGTCTTTTTAAGTTACCATAAAATATCAAAATAAAATAACACTTTCTCCATAAGTATGACAGTCAAACAAAGCATCACTTCTTTCTAAAGTGACTCACTACCACGGATCAGGACTCCGGCTCACTGTCTTACACAATAAGTTGGAGAATTGATCCTGACAGCACGACCACTGCGCTGGCATAACTTTACCGAGTTTCAGAAACAAAGTAGCACTTGTCCTTGCACTTGTGAGGCGGTGCGGTAAAATAAATGGAGCCTCAGTCTCAGGGCGGAGCTCTGGAACTGATGTGTTGGCACGTAGGGGGCGGAGCTACATGGAGATAAATTATCGGTGAAATATATTTTAATCCTACATATAAAAGCTTAGGCATGCACAGAAATCATTACTAACAAGACACGAGTACAAGAAATCACAAGGGTCGGCTCCCACCTGCAGTACAGAGCACACCGACGAGTGTATACACACACACACACACACACACACACACACACACTTATAAACAGACAAAAAATTTAAATACAAATGTGTTGCCGCAGGTGCAAACATTCGCTGAGTGCATGCAGATTACTGTGAGTGTGCAAACACACACACACACACACACGCACACACACAAACAGTTTAGATCTGATAGAAATGCTCAAATGTGTTTAACCATATATTTGGTTGAAGGAGACACATCTAAAATGAGGCACATCAACAGCTACACACACACACACACACAGTACAGTAAGTAACTGTTGTTCCTGATTCTGGCCCTGAAAGTGTTTTTTGGCGAAATGTTTTTTACTGCAGATTCTACAGGTGAGGACCCCCCACACACTCACACACACACAAATTCCTAACCAAACCTTGTAAACATTTTTGTCATTTAGCTCTTTTATTCTCTGTGGGAGCGTAATCTCACACACACACACACACACACACACACACACACACACACACACACACACACACACACACACACGGGGTGCCTGGCTCTGAGTGAATTGGGGGGGCGGGGGGTGCAGCATGTCTCTCCAGGGCAGTCCGTCAGTTTACTTCAATTTCATTTCACCCTAAAATGTCGACAGTTTTGCGCTGTATGATTTTACTTTCTGACACAAATGTAAATAATCGTTTGACGATCAGTCAAATCAAAAGTTCGGCATTTCCACCTCAGCGCTCCTGAGAGCGCTCCTGTCTTCTCCAACCTCCTCATGAGGGTTTACAGATAAAACCGCAACATTTTCACACAGCCCAGTTCTGTTACACACACACACACACACACGTTTACAGCAGTGGACGTAAATTTACATTTGAATCAAAAATGAGGGGAACCCCCCTTTTCATTTAACTGAATAAACAGGCGTCCATGTATAGTCTCACAGTACAGTCACATCAACTGGGATAAAGACACACGGCTCGCGTGAAGGAACGCGTGCACCCACACACATAAACAGGCGGTGTGTGCAGGCACTTTGTCTAATCTCGACTACAATAAAACTACAGTGGAAGAAAAGTCTGTTTTGATACATAAAGCAGAAACGGGGCGGAGTCTGCCGAGTCTGGAGTTCTTTCCTGAGTGATAGAGTTCAACTTTCCACTACAGTTATTCTCTCTCTTTCTCTCTTTCTCTCTCTCTCTCTCTCTCTCTCTCACACACACATACACACACACACACACACACACACACACACACACACTCTAGAACAGACAAACATCTGTTTTTTGTTTATGAGGTGTATATCAGCTAATGTATTCAGGAATACATATAAAGGGTGTGCAATGTGTAAAATAGCTCATATTTCAATTTTTTCACATAAATAGCCAGAATGATAACTTGCTGCGTTTCTGGGGCCAAACTAGTATTTTACAGTGAAGTGTCTTCAGTACAGACACTTCTATAGCAGCTGAAGGTCCAGATAGGCTCCGCCTCCCAGGCTCTGCTCTCCAATCGGCTGCTTAGACGACAGGAGAGAGGGAAGAGAGACCAGCGCATCACCCGGCTGAGAGAGCAGAGGGGGAGAGAGAGAGAGAGAGACCAACAGGAACAGTTAGTTTTACAGTTAAAAGTACCTCACTTTGGAATAATAAATCATGAATGACATTAAAACCAGTATAATCTTAAATAAACTGATCCACACCAAAGCAGTAAATATCTATACTCAGGGACACGCACCCTCAATATACACCCCCCCAATAGCTTTACATCTAAATATAATAACCCCATTGCCTGGATGGACAGTAGATCTGTACAGTGCATTTCTCTGGCCAGTGGAGTGGAGAGTCAAGATCCACAACCTTCACTAACACAATGGAGCAGCACCTGGAGTGACCACCAGATGGCAGCATAACATTCAGGATATTCGGAGTATGTCCAGAACAAGGGTGTCAGGCTTCGGTGCTGAAGGGCCAGTCTGATGGTTCTCCTCCTCAAACACAGTCCCTAAACTGGACAGTGAACTGGAAACATCACGGTGTAGAAAAATCACCTGATCCTGCTGGACCTCCATGACTGGCGCTCCATGACCCTGGTCTAGAACCATCACACCTGCTGTGTTCTTGTGAGGTTCCCCTCTCTTTGACATTTTGGTGGTGAAACAGACTTTACTGGAATCTGAGTATGAGTTTATTCATGCAGGTCTAAATCCTGAACTGAAATCCTAGAGAATCCTGAGGAGCGCAGATTATAAAGCAAGAGAATCAAGTTACAGCAGGCTAATGCACCACACCCTGTATGAAAGTGTGTGTGTGTGTGTGTGTAAATCCAGAGGAACCTGTTTAACTTCTTGAGAGTGTGATAATACAGCTGAGAAGAATGTAACAGTTACTCGGCGCGCTGAAGCGTCCATGTCTCTAAAGCTTAGCACCTCAGGAACCAGAACACGCCCAGAACCCGCCGGAACATTCTGCAGCGCCCAGCCCTGAACACGCCACACCCTCACGCTCCGATTAACCTCGGGGAGCCAAACCTCTGCAGGTCTGATCTTCTAAACCTTCATAAGATATCGGACATGAAATCCAGTTTAAATGATTAACCAGAAAAATACCTTCTATCCCCCTGCATTTTATATCAAGTAAAATATGCAGAAATATGTGATTAAAAAAATTGATAATCAGCACATTTGTGGCAATGATTTGTTCATTTTGTCTTAAGTGCAATATTTTGATGCAAAATTTGCAATATTATGGGTTAGGGTTAGGTTTGCAGTTTGCAGCTACAGGTGTAAAGTATAAGAAAGTGAGGAACACTGCAAGTGTAAAGTATAAGAAAGAGAGGAACACTGCAGGTGTAAAGTTTAAGAAAGTGAGGAACCCTGCAGGTGTAAAGTATAAGGAAGTGAGGAACCCTGCAGGTGTAAAGTATAAGGAAGTGAGGAACACTGCAGGTGTAAAGTATAAGGAAGTGAGTAAACCTGCAGGTGTAAAGTATAAGGAAGTGAGGAACACTGAAGGTGTAAAGTATAAGGAAGTGAGTAAACCTGCAGGTGTAAAGTATAAGGAAGTGAGGAAGACTGCAGGTGTAAAGTATAAGGAAGTGAAGAAGACTGAAGGTGTAAAGTATAAGAAAGTGAGCAACACTGCAGGTGTAAAGTATAAGAAAATGAGGAACACTGCAGGTGTAAAGTATAAGAAAGTGAGGAACACTGCAGATGTAAAGTAAAAGGAAGTGAGGAACACTGCAGGTGTAAAGTATAAGAAAGTGAGGAAACCAACCTGCAGTTGTAAAGTATAAGGAAGTGAGGAACACTGCAGGTGTAAAGTATATCGAAGTGAGGAACACTGCAGGTGTAAAGTATATCGAAGTGAGGAACACTGCAGGTTTAAAGTATAAGAAAGTGAGGAATACTGCAGGTGTAAAGTATAAGAAAGTGAGGAAACCTGCAGTTGTAAAGTATAAGGAAGTGAGGAACCCTGCAGTTGTAAAGTATAAGAAAGTGAGGAACACTGCAGGTGTAAAGTATATCGAAGTGAAGAACACTGCAGTTGTAAAGTATAAGAAAGTGAGGAACACTGCAGGTGTAAAGTATATCGAAGTGAAGAACACTGCAGGTGTAAAGTATAAGAAAATGAGGAACACTGCAGGTGTAAAGTATAAGAAAATGAGGAACACTTCATGTGTAAAGTATGAGGAAGTGAGGAACACTGCAGCTGTAACGTATCAGAAGGTCTGTAAAGTTCAGGCGGGTGCAGGACCTGATACCCACCTGGTAGCCCTGCACCATGCTGAGGAACTCCTTGACCCCGCTGGCATAGGTGTGGGTGGAGGCGTGGCTCTGCATTCTGATTAGTGCGGCGTGGGGGCTGGACAGGATGGATCCTGCAGAGGGGGCGTGGCTTGTGGGGAAGTAGCCCATGTTGGGTGGGGACCCTGGGGGGCTGAAAGCAACAGAACTTAAAATACAAATTTTAAATACAGCCAATTAATTATTTCACAGCATGATTAATTTTATTATATGTATTAATAATTCAATTCAATAACAGCACACATGTAACATTTGTAATATTAGACACACAATAAACTGTATATACTGTATATTCTGTACATTCTGCCTAATTCCTCCCAAGTCAGTTGATTTACACTCTAAAGTAATTTTGCTTTTCTATGGCAATCTGTAAAGCAACTGAATTTAAATATTGACATAAATATTTATAAATAAACATGAGAGAATAATGAGGGAGATCGGACAGATTTTCACCATTTAGGACATTCGCCCATTCTTATGTTGATCAAACCACTTTAGAACCAAATTCTCACTACTATGACTAAATATCTGAGGTCATGTCCTGAGTTTGGGTCGGTCTCTTTCTTTCATTTCTTCAAACTGTGGCTAAACTGTCCGGTTTCCTCACGCAAATGTGGCTGCAGGTTTTAGGAGCTGGGTGTGAAACACACACACACACAAAGCACAACACACCCTGCAGTTCGGGTTGCGTAAGTGTTTGAGGCTGAAACAGGTTCATTATATTCAGAGTTTTCTGGGCTCTGGCTGTGAAGCCGCCTCAGGCAAACCGAATACGACCTTCAGTTCAACTACAGTTACTGAGAGAGCAAAGTGATAATCCAGTCCTCTGCTCAAAACTCATTTAAAAAACTAAAGTAGGAGTAGACATTCCTTAAAGAGGATCATTTCAAACACTAATATATATATGCACATATATATATATA
>JBBKCR010025429.1:0-11861 GCA_037577295.1 Ladigesia roloffi | reverse complement strand
TTTAAAACAAAAGCTATTCGACTATAGAGGCACAAGTCTACCGCAGCTGAGAGCAGTTGACTAGTCGTGTGTTTTTTTCCTCTCTCTTGTGGATGTAATACAGTCTCTGAAGGTCCATGTATTATTAAGGAGGAGTGGATAATTAGTGGTTTTATATATTAAGAGTACCACAATATAGCATTGTAGGAGGGGAAAAAATGTCTACAGGTAATTTAACTCATTTTTAAATATTTTTCTTTCTTTAAAAACATAAATACATATACTCCAAGTTAGATTAGGCTTAACAAATAAAAGTTACTCCAAGTTCAGATTACATTTAAATGAAACGCTGGAATGATAAAAAAGGTGACAGTTCTTTCAGGTTTCAAACGTTTCTATTCACTGCTTGAAAGCCCTTAAAAAGCTTTTTCACCTCTCTGACACTAGATGACAGTATCTATACACATATTTTATGCATTAATCAACATTATTTATATATCTGTCAGTCATTTACAGCATTCAAGCCTCTGAATATCAATGAGGATCTCCTACAGAGGCGCCTGTCGAGAGGTGGACTGTTAGAGTGAACATTCAGTTCTTGATGTGTTGAAAATGAAAAATGAGCGTTAAGATCTGAGTGTCTTTCACAAGAGAATGAAACTGTTATGTTTGGAAGACTGGGTCAGAACATATCCAGAGCAGTAGATCACAATAAGTTAATGGGATCAAACCTGAGTCTTTAACTTTAGGTTGTGCATGTCACAACTTCACCTGAGTCAAATTTCTTAAGATTGGAAGGGTGTAGGATCTAATCTGAATCCTACCTCTACTGTCTTGTATGTCACATTTCATCTTAAAACATTGGCTCTAGTCTACAAGGTTGTGGGATCAAATCTGAAGTTCCTGCTTTTTATCTTGCACATTATAATCATCTCAAAGTCCAATATAAAAAGGCGGTCAGACTGTAAAGCCCAGTAGATCACCTGCTGAGGCAGTGGGATTAAGAACAGTAGGTTTGGAGATCTAGTCAAGGTTTTATAGCTTGTCTGTAACATCTAAAAGTGAAAGGTACAAAAAAACACAGCAGCATGCTTGCTGTCCACTCCTGTAGCTCAGTGGGAAGAGCCCTGCACCGTGGAATAGAGAATGTTGGTTCAAATCCAAGCCCTCAAATTTATGTCTGGAACATCAGACATTGCATTTCATATGAAAGTCACATTTCCAAAAAAAGGAAGGCTAGATGTGGGATTCTGTAGCTCAATGGTAAGAACTCTGCACACCAGATTAGAGACTGTGGGTTTGAGTCCAAGCCTTTAAATTTATGTTGTGAACACCAAACCTCATCAAAAATCGACTTTCCAAAAAAATACCAGCTGACCGTGGGTCATGAGTTCAAATCCCACACATGGATCTCCACAAAAATCAGAACCTTAGAAACAAAAGAGCCTGATTTGGACAAAAACATGCCTTGCTGTATGATCCTGGTTTAAACCATAGCAACAGTAAAACACTTAGGATCATAATTGTAAGAACCTTTATGATTCTAGAGGAAATTGCAAATGAAAGTGAAAGTGAAAGTAAAACTATTTAGATATGGGGGTAATTGCTAATGAAATAGACAGTGAAAGAAAAATTCAGATATTAGCTCCAGAATCCAGTTTTACTTTCACTGTCATTAGTTATGAAATTTTTACTTTCACTTTAATGGACCATCAGTTATCAGGTATATGAGTGCTGGTTTCAAAAAATTGTAGGTTGGTGTTTTATGACTAACAAATTTAAGGTTGTTCCTTTATGCATGTTTGGCAATATTTGTACAGGCTGGACAGATCAGAACAATGACTTTACAAACTCTGGATAAGATTAGTAGTGGATGAGATAAACATTAAAATGTGACTTTTAATTAAAACATACTGCGGCTTGGTTTCAGTTGGTGGGTCTTCACTGAGATTCTGACGACTCCCATTTGTATTGTAAACTTCTCTGACAGCATGTGTTTAAATCAACAGTGAAGTTGGTTTGATTTAAAATCACCACCAGTATGGGTTACTCACGAAGCTACACTTCACGTATTCCGGCAGAATGTTTTCACTGCTACCAGCACAGCTAATCAGCTCCTTCTCACGCCCTTACTGTGTTTCAGTTCGTTACTTTAATAAGTAGGGCAGTGGCACCAGCACCAGGGACCCATGATAGAGAAGGAAGAACATCACAATCTGGAGAGCAGCAGTGTTCCCGGAATAAGACTGAAAATATTAAGACATTCCAGTATTTCCCAACCTTGGTCTTGAAGGCGACACTGCCCTCCATGTTCAAGGTCTGTCGCTTCTTTAGAAACCGCTGCAGCACAAATTGCTCTTGTTAACGAGCTGATTAGTTGGATCACGTGTGGTGGGAGCAGTGAAAACACCTCAGTGTGCTGGAGGTCACCTGGACCAAGGCAATTAGACTATTTGTAAGCCACTCTTTCTTCTGTCCAAACACGTCTGACAAAATAAGTACTGGAGAATTATTTTTAATTACAGCTTTGATTGTAGTTTCTGTTTAATTAAACATTAGTGTGGTTTGACTGAATAATACCCTGAAATTAGTGTCTCATGTAGAGAAGAAGTTGATTGCATGAAATAATATGTAGGTTGATTAGTGATGGGTCGTTCTTGAACGATTCGTTCATATTGAACTAATCGTGAATCTTAGCTCTAAATGTGTGAAAATTATGTGAACATTGTGCTAAATGATGAAAAAATGACACCTCTAAATTTGTGAAGCTGTTTTTAAAAACGGCGCCCCGTACTGGCAAACCAATTTTGTGGAACATAATCAAATTCATTACAATAGCCTAGCCTACATCATATATGTGCCTGTGTGTAATCTACTCTATTCAGTGTATTAGTTGAGCAACGAGGGAAAAAAATTGGAAAACTTCAAGCAAAAACTTTAAGTGATGGAAAGTAGCCACATATACTCATGGCTTCTTTAATAAAACAAAAAGCTCAAGTTAGCCCTGTCCTTGGTGGCTCGCTGCAAGATTTTTAACCTCAGGACACGGAAACCTCTATCTATCTACCAGAGATATCACATTTGAATTTGGTTGTTTTAATACTACATTATTTTTAAACCGGCAGTTGGAAGTGTCTCTGTGCACCAGAACTTCGCTGCTCGGAAAGTCTGTGGTGGTAAAAAGTAATGGGACACAGCGATTTCTGCGGCTTTTAGCAAAAACTCCAGGGGTATTATGGCAATGAGGGGTCTTTGGAAAGGTCTCACCAAGCCCTATCTAAATATTCTTTGACTGCCTCCGAACCAAAGACACCAGGCTTATTTGCACTGTTATTTACTGAAACCTTAAATGGGAAGAGGACGTAATTTGGGTCTTAAATGAAAGTACAACATGTCTTCTAACTAGTGATAGGGAACACACATGCTATGTAACATTTGTAACCACAGTCTATTTTATTCATGATGTCTTGTCACCATTCTTTGGTGCTCAGAGTTTTAAGTAAATACAGAATATTACATGCATGAAATAATGTGTTAATAACAGGAACAGCCCACCGTGCAGCACGAAATAACCATTTTTACTGTCTGTGGATCCCTGTTATCTCTTTTAAACTACTAAACTCTTTCTGTGTAATCCGTCCAGCAATCAATGTCCTAATAGGTGTTGCGTCACATGCAGAACATCAATACTTAACTCTGCTTGTGTGCATTTTGATTGGCTGTGAGATTTTAACCCGCCAAGGGAAACGTCAGAGCACCAGGCGCTGGTATTCCTATTTATTTCGAATCATTCCATAAATAATTTTAAATCAACAAAATCTGTTTATTGTATATGCATAAAAATTCTAACTAATAGAATTGACGCCCCCCGTTTGCATCTGAATGCCCCCCTCTCAGCTGTCTCATTCTCAACGCCCCCAATGGGTTTCAAACGCCCCCAGGATACACTCCAACAACCCGCCCCATGACCCTAGTCAAGGATCACCCCGGCTGATGCCACTGTATGGATTTTGTGCTGAAAAATCAAGGTTACTTCACTGTTATCAGCTGCTGTGTACATGTATATAATGAGATGAGACAATGTTTCTCCATGGACCACGGTGCAACATGCAACATTCAAAAGTTGACAGAGTGCCAATTACAACAGACAGGCAATGTATAGACAAGTGTAGGCATCATGTAAACATTCTGGAGTGATGTGTATTGCACTACAGGATGCAGTTGCAGCATTGTACAGAGAGTAAATCGTTTAGCACCATTTTGAGTTGCGTGGAAAGGCCACCGCATAGACTATCCTGGTAATATGATCATTTTTTTCCTCCCACCTCTAACGGTGACCTCTTTTATAACTGGACAGATAAAGGAAACCAAGACAACATACTGATCTGTTCTTTTTTATTCATTCAGGTATACAAGTTATTTGTAAACCAAAGCGTTCACAAATTATGTATTCACTCCTTTCCTTGGGAAAACAGAGCATAAACAGGACACACACACACATACACACACACAAACACACACAAATGATCACACACACACATGTTCAGCTCCGCTACACAATACATACACACTGCATTTTCTGCACTTGCACTTTTCTGCATTTTTGCACTCTCTGTTGCTAGAATAGAGTATCATAATACTGTACACATTCAGGCTTGTTCTGTAGCCATTGTTGATTATACTAAATGTTCTCTTGTTTTTCTTGCACTCTTGTCCCGTCGGCTCTTGTGGTCTTATGTTGTTTCTGTTTGTGTTCCAGTGTTGCCCCTCTACAGTCCTGGAGGAATGTTGATTAATTTCACTGTGTACTCTCTATATATATGATTCAATTATCAAATGACTGTAAAACCTACGTGACCTAATTTAACTGTGAAGTCAGCAGTCATTCAATAGATCATGGTAGTGAAGGTCTTTCATTTTAGAAGCTCTCAAATGTGTGACTATTTAAAGAATTTATGTTGTTGTTGCCAAGCTTTCAATTAGTTATCACAAGTACTGACTATACTGAACTACATGATGTCACCAGTTTTGAACAGTTTCCCCATTGATTTCTTAGTGATGTGTGGGTGGCATGCAGTTTGCTTCCACAGGGTCCCGCCCCTTTCCCAAATAAGAACATGTTGAAGCTGTTATGAACTGCTACTGTGTGTTTTACCTCTCAAAATGACACATATGTATTTGATTCTCTGCATTCTGACAATACAATGGATATCATCTCTATGTAAGACACTCATTTAATCAGTATCTGATTGTTCAAGTGCTTTGAGCAGCAATTTTCAAATGTATTATCATAATTATCACAGGTACGGCGCTCATTCAGGTCCTGCAGGAGCCGGAGCACCTGGTCCTTTCCCCTGGATCGCCTCTTACAGTGCAGTGCTCTGTAACTGGCACTGATTATCCAAATCTGTACTGGTACCAGTGGACTCCAGCAGCAGGGTTTACAGTGGAATTCTTCTCTGTGGGTGTGGGGTCAGTTGCTCCATCAAGCAAAGACCAGTTTAGGTCTCAAAGACCTGCTAAGCAACAGATAGTCCTGGAGTCTGATGGAGTGGATGCGAGCAGCTCTGCTGTGTGGTACTGTGCAGCCAGTCCCCACAGTCTTCCAGAGCAACCACCACGCTGTACAAAAACCACACCAAGACAGTAGAGCCGAGGCCTCTTAAACATACATTTATGTGTTTCAAGATCACATGGCTGATACTGAGACTGCGTGTGTGATCCAGGCGGTCAGGTGCTTACTGACAGTGCCTACCTAAGAAGCTTCAGTTCTCAGGTTGACTGTAGAAAGATCAAACGAAATTCTCATTTTGAGATTTTGGCCCTATTATAGGTACCATTTCTTCCCACTGTGTATTTCCATTTTACATCACATTTTACCTGCCTGTCACGAATGGAAGCTTGAGCCTCCACCCGTGAACTACCTCTAGAGAGGGCGAGGGATCCAGACAAGACGATGTGCTCCATACTGGGGGTTTTATATAAACTCAAACAAAACAGAAAAGAAACCAGGCTGAATGGCTGTCAGAATTAAACAAAACACTAAACACAGCGACAAGAAACACAGGGGATGTGAGGCGATGCACAGATAAAGAGTGAGTGAAACCAACCAACTTAAATACAGGAGCTAATGGGACCAACACAAGGAGCAAGTGAAACTAATATAGACAAACAACCTAACAGACCCGTGCTCCCAAACCCATGTGACCTACAACAAAGTGTCAACATAAAAGTCCCTTAAACCAAAGACAGAACCCGAAACCCAAAGAACATGTAAAAAACAGAAACACAAAAGACGGTGGCCAGAATTAGTTTTCACTATTCGACCATATTTTGCCTCCACTTTCTGGGGTCAGTTTCCTTTCACTGGACCTGTGCATTTGTTTATGAATGAACATAAGATTATTCAAATCTAGGATTATTGTGGATCAGTTTTTTGTTGTTTTTTGTATATAAAAAACAAAAGTTAGTTCTTTGGTGCAAGACGGCCCCCAGTCATGAGGTAAAGGCCCCTTTTACTGATACCTCCATTTTTCAAACACATATTTTGTGTTGGCATTTTGATTAATAACCAGATTTATTTTAAATGATTATGCTGAAAATTATTTGACTTGAATTAATTTCTGTCGTGAAACTTACAACCGATATCGCGTTTAGGGTGAAATAAAGCTCCAGTAATTCCCCCCTAATGTGTAAATGTTTATGGATGCTAAACACCTACACGGATACAGTTTAGTTTTACAGTTAAGGGGCGGGGGCCTTTTCCTCTAGATATGTTTCCCCAGAACCAGAGAATCTCTTTTCAGTGACACTAAACACCAAAATATAAAGTAGTATTAAATAAAGGGACATTATTTGCCTGAAACCTCTTTGTCTTACATATATTTTTGTTTTTGCAATAAACATTTTCAACATAACACTGTCACTATCCTTTCCATATTGTCTACATTTATAAATTCAGCTGTTTTCTTTCCCAATAATTTCTGTTTATGCCATTTTGGGGCCAATTTCTATTTATATATTTATGTACTTGTTTATTTATCTACACTCTCTTTATTCCTATCCCGGTCACACTTATGTATTCTTGTGCGTCTTTGTTTTTTTATTTCATGATGTTCTTTTTTTGTACTTTGTCTTGTACTATGGTCCTAGAGGAATTTATGAATGTGCTGTATATGAAAGGACAATAAACAGCTACGTGACTTGACTTGCTTCACAGTGAGCCAGGATGGCTGAGGGTCCTCTCTGTGTGAAGTTTGCGGAGGTTTCTGGTTCCATCTTAACACATGCCAGTCAGGCAAGGTAAAGCTGCCCCTCGGTTTGAGGGGCAGCTTTGTGTTTTGTGAGTCTGGCCTGTGACGGACTGATGACCTGTCCAGGGCATTGCTTCACGTCTCCCTCTTTGACTGCTGGAAAATGCTGCAGTAGCTCTGGAATACACTTGTTTTAAGGCTATTGGGAAAATCACCTGTGAGCCTGATGACCACAAATGTGTAGGTTCAAACCCCCTTCTTCTTCCTCTTTCGGCTTTTCCCTTCAGGGGTCGCCACAGCGAATCATCTGTCTCCACCTAGTCCTATCTTCTGCATCCTCTACCCTTACACCAACTAACTTCATGTCCTTCAGCACATCCATAAATCTCCTTTTGTGTCTTTGTGTCCTCGAGCTAGACACGTAACCCTCAGAGTCTCCAGGGGATAAGTGCATGCTCAAATGTCCTTTATATAGTTAAATATAAGCGGTTCAGATGATAGATGGATAAATGTTGCTCTTTAACCACCTTAAGCCCCTGCTTCCACTATACCTGTGTATGTTCCTGCACTTGTTAAATATGGACAGAATTCATGTCTCTTTCCATTTAGATGGATTATAACACATGTTAAACTGTGTTTGAGTTAATGACCTCGTTTGTTTCAGAATGCAGATAGACAGAATAGGCATTTTTGGTGTCTGAAATAACAACTGCAATTTCACCTCCCTCAGGGTCCCGCCCCTTGGTCAGGTTTGAGCCTTTTTAAGCTGTAACCGGATTATGTGGTGTTGTACTGCTCAAGATCATGCATTTGTATTTGATTCTCATTGTTTTTTGGCTCTCCAGCATGAGTAAGCTAAACAGATCAATAATACAATACTGCTGATGGATGTTTCAACAACATCTTTAAATTAATTAATGCTCATGATTGCAGGTTGAATTGCAGCTCATGATAAGGTTGAAATGTCAAATGACTGTAAAATCTACTTGACATGATTTGACTTCACTTGATTTGAAAACAATAATACAATACTGCTAATGGATGTTTAAACAACATCTTGCTCATGATTGCAGGTGTACAGCTCATGCAGGTCCATCAAGACCCAAAAGTTCTGACTCTTCTCCCTGGATCACCTCTGAGGGTCACCTGCAACGTAACTGGATCAGATGATCCATACTTGTACTGGTACAAGTGGACTTCAGCAGCAGGGTTCCAAATAATATTCTCCTCTATTACTGCTGGGTCTGTGAGCCCAACTAAGGAAGGCCAGTTTAAATCTAATAGGCCTGGAAAGCAACAGATAGTCCTGGAGTCTGATGGAGTGGATGCGAGCAGCTCTGCTGTGTGGTACTGTGCAGCCAGTCTCCACAGTCTTCCAGAGCAACCACCACGCTGTACAAAAACCACACTCCCCTCGAAGGTGTTAGAAATGTGTATGATAATATACTGAGACTCCACGTGTGAACCATGAAATCATGTGTTTAATGACAGTTAACAAAATCTATCGTGAAATTCTAGCTAGCGCTGAAAATGAAATTCTAGCTAGCACTGAAAATGAAATTCTAGCTAGCGCTGGAAATGAAATTCTAGCTAGCGCTGAAAATGAAATTCTAGCTAGCGCTGAAAATGAAATTATAGCTAGCGCTGAAAATGAAATTCTAGCTAGCACTGAAAATGAAATTCTAGCTAGCGCTGAAAGTGAAATTCTAGCTAGCGCTGAAAATGAAATTCTAGCTAGCACTGAAAATGAAATTCTAGCTAGCACTGGAAATGAAATTCTAGCTAGCGCTGAAAATGATATTTTAGCTAGCGCTGAAAATGAAATTCTAGCTAGCGCTGAAAATGATATTCTAGCTAGCGCTGAAAATGAAATTCTAGCTAGCGCTGAAAATGAAAAGCCTTCTGAGAGCTTATCATTGCTCCTACACATTTCTTGTTTTCTCCTACCCACCTAATTTTCCAGTCTTATTCATCATATGAGTCTTTGACAAGTTTGCTCAGAGCCTAGTGTACATACTCCTCCAGATTGTCCTCATTTCAAGAAGAAACTGACAAACCTATAGAGTTTTTTAATTGGGACTTCTTTGTAAAAATATGTAAGGACATTTTTTAAAACATATTTACAATTAATTTCAGTCCACAGGCTTTGAACAGATGTTAAATCACCTTTAACTTAAGTCAGTAAAAAAGGAACATAATCAAGAATATTGAGTAAATTTGCTAATTGTTAATTTTTTTCATGTAAAATTTTTAAGCGCTCAACATAGAGTGAACTAATGTTTAGAAGCTGAAAAGAAAGAAAATCTGGAAGATTTTTCTTAAAATGTATGATTAAGTACAAACATAATGTGGGACATATGCTGTCTTTGTGTATGTGAAAAGAAAACATCTATGTGTCAAGTCTGAAGCAGCAATTAACCGTCGATTTTCTTCCAAAGCACCAAAAAATAAAAATAAAACAAAAAACTCACTTTGTCACATCACTATTGATGTGACAGGGATTCACTGGAGGTGTTTATCAGGTCCATTAAAAAGAAAAAGAAACAACAAGCAAACCAAAAAGAGACTAAAATTTTCAGCTCATCCCGTCACAGTGTTGCACACATCAGAAAGGTAAATAAAACTGGTTATTCACTTTAACACCTTTTCACATAAAAAAACACCATCAGCTCAGTCTGGAAACCTGTACACACACTCAACAAGACGAGAAAAAATATTATCAGTCTGGCTCATTAAAATGTTGATCAAATGTACCTATTAATATGTCACATAGTGCAGCTGTTTACCTTTATTACAGTAACACAGAATTATTCCCAGCACTTCATAAACTGTAACGGAGTATCTCAGAATAGAAGGCATTTTAAATGGAATTTGTGTACAAATTTCCCCTGAAATTTAGAATGAAAGTCTGGAGAGTCCCAATATGTTAATAAAGATGGTATTAAATATTTATTTTCCATGAATGTAGAGTGATTGATTGATTGTTTTTGATTAACTCGTAAATAATCAGCTAAACATTGTCCCCAGGGCTGTGTGCTCAAGTTCCTGTGATGTATGTGGGTGTGCATGTGCACGTGTGTGAGTGTGAGTGTGAATGTTTGTTTTAATGCTAGTAAAACTGTCAAAATATTTTATTGTTCAGGTTTCCTGTAGTTAAACCTTGTTATGATTAAATGACTATTCCTTTTATCAAATATTCTATTGGCTCATTCAAATATTTCAGATATTCAGTTTCTCAGGGACACGGCCCCGCCCCCAGCCAGTAAGAGCTTATTTAAGCCTTAATATATGCTACTATATGTTGTACTTCTCTAAAATGACACATTTGTGTTTGATTTTTAGCCTCATAACACTACAATGGCTCTCCATAGTTTGTAAGTGATAATATCATTAATATCGTACTGCTGGAAATGTTCATTATTGCAGGTGCACAGCTAATACAGGTCCAGCAAGACCCAAAAGAGATTGTGTTATCTGCTGGATCGTCTCTGAAGGTCTCCTGCTCCATAACTGGCATTAGCAACCCATACCTGTACTGGTACCAGTGGACCCCAGCAGCAGGATTCACCCTTGAATTCTATTCTCTCTCTATTCTGTCACTGAACCCCCCTAGCAAAGGCCAGTTTAAAGCAAAAAGACCTGGTGAGGATGAGATTGTCCTGGAGTCAGACGGAGTGAGAACTGTGCTGCCAGTCCCCAAAGTCTTCCAGAGCAAACACTGAGCTTTACAAAACCACACCAAGCCATTAGAACTAAGAGCTCAGCCTGAACTAAATTAAGGCTTTTTTGCATAAACGATAACCTGCAGTATGATGATGCAATATTGTAGCGTTCACTGATACTACAGTAATATGGAGCAATGGATGATATTTTTGTGCCACCTAGCATCAGCATCCAACTGTACGTATATGTACAATCTACAATGCAAACATACATGTTTTCTTAGAACATAGGATGTCTTTTTAAAACAATTACATTGATAAATATCAAAATAATATAAAAAGGTTGTTTACTAGTTCAGTTCGTTGCTTTACTGTTGCATGCTGTTGCCTAATAGGAACAATGACATTTTTGTTGTTTGACCAATTTTTATTAAAATATATCATAATTAATCATTTAAGTTTTTGTATCTGCACCATTCACTGCATTTGCATTTGCCTAAACTTAAATACTCTGTGATGCAAATGTGAAAAAGGAATGCAGACTTAAAGAAGGCACCTTGTTGGACAAAAACGCCTTTTCAAAGTTACACATACAGCCTTCTCAAAGAAAAAAGTTGAACAAAGACCCCAATAATATGTGATTATAGCGTATATAACTTTTATAACAGTATAAATGACTATACATAACTAGACTTTTTTTGTTTTAAACTAATTGCAGTTTCCACTTTCTACCATTGTTTTCTTAAGCAAAACACTTAAAGCGATAGTTAAACGCAGATTATTAGCTTTAGCCGTAGCAGTCTGGTAGTCATTTAATGGAAGTGGATAGACATTAAACATTTCCAAATTAAAAAAAATTTATATAACCTTTTTACCTCTGAAAGACGACTGTCTCAAGCTAGGATACGCAAACGCCGGAATCTCTGTGCTCTGTGTAAACGAGTGACGTATTCACGCAACAGATCAC